>JAOSBL010000212.1:15979946-15990615 GCA_027568915.1 Erythroxylum roraimae
TGCTTGATCCTAATAACATCCAGTGTGTGTGATTGGCCCTTGGACGTAGATAGCTTTGTGCTATCGAACCAAGTAAACTCTGTGCAATTTCTTTAATTTCTTGCAAGCTTCCATCTCTGCAAAATCAAATCAAAACAATTGTCATCAGCTCAGAAAGTATCATACAGAAATAATACTAAGAATTCTAACATAAATGGAGTTTGGGTGGTTAGAAGAAATAATTGGTAAAAAGAATTATTGAGAGTATATTAGGTAGTATGTATTTATTAGTTTACATTCCATCCTAAACTCCCGAATCGAAGGTTTCTTATTTTCATTGTTTAGGATGGAATGGAACGTAACATGAAACCCTCCGCTTCCATCTCATTCCATTATGAAACCCTCAAACAAACGATGGAAGTGTGTTACGTTCCATCCCAAACCATCCAACCAAACAGGGCCCAAGCTTGTGGTACAGGTCTAATATAATATTGTAGCTTAATTGCTACAATCATCAAAAACTTCCTTATAATTTAAATTCTCTCTTAATCCTTTAAATTTTCACAACATCACCGTCTTCTGCTAAATTATTTAACAAACTTGAACATAAATGGCGTTGTCTTCTGTAAAAATGTCTTCCTTGGAGGTTCGACAACTTTAATTCAATGTCAATTCACCCGATATTTTCTCCAGCAATCTTCAAGACAAAATCAGATGATATCTTGCCTACCCCACTTACTCAGCGAGTTGGACAACATCGTCTGAACAAAACCAATTATTGTCATTACCTCTGTTTGAAGCTCGTTACTCTTCACTATATTGAAGCTTCATGATTGAATATGTTATCCTTATATTGCTGCACAGATCATTTTATGCATGGTCCATAATGACTTTTTGAGTCAAAGTCAAGACTATGATCATAGGCATTGTTTCAGACATTTGTGAGCAAACAAACAAAGGCAACTCAAAGTGAATATTATCATTGCATATCAAATTTGGAATGTTACTTTTTAGTACACTAAATATGGCACCAAAACATTGTAGAAATCTGAATTGCAAAATCCACACCAACTGTTGGAATTTTTTACACAACTCCTTCACTATCAACAGCCACCAAAATAAGTGCAATCAATAACTGATCAGCCCAATAAAACTCACGCAAACACCACAAAAACCAACTGTTGAAATTGCCCTCAAAGATTGTTCAAAAACTGAAAAGAACGCAGTTGGCAATCAACGATTACACAACCCATTAAATTCAACAAAAGAATAGATCTTTCATCTCCGAAACATCATAAACAAAATAGCTTCTAACCACCAAAACTGCTAAACGTTTTTCATCCAAAAGTCACACCAAGTCAGCCCATAAAAAATCACAAAACATATCAAGTATAGCAACTACTAAGATCACGAAAATTTCTCGAGTTTTCATACACCACAAATCGTAAAAGACGGCTAGACAATTAGCACACCATGGACAATGAACAGCAGCACTAGAATGATAAGAAAACCAGAAAATAAATCAGCTGCAAAATTTCCAATAAACACCCTCAATTGTTGTTGAATAATAGAAGAATGCCCAGCTAAGAAAAGAACACGATATCAACAATAACATAGCAAATATGCCCAAATCACCTAGCCAAGTATTGTATAAACCAAGATACAAATCTTAGCTGCAAGACCATTTGAGTACATCGATAAGAGATGAAGATATTTTTACCTATTTCTAAAACTTTTCCTAATATGCAATTGTTCCAAATGAAAGGTATGGTTCTATGGTACGCATACCTTGTTAATTATTTAGTTACTAGAACTTTACCTTATTACATTTGTAAGTCTAGGAATGGAAAGATAAGAAATGGGGCACAATATTATGTTTAGATGAACCATACTTATATAGAAGTTCTGGTATGATCAAATTATAAGACGTTGTGTGCCACAGAATGAACAATATTTTGTCTTAGCTTTTTGTCACAATTATGCATGTGGTGGTCATTTTGGTCTCACATGAGCAACTAGAAATTTTGGATAGTGGATTATATTATGAGACTTTATTTAGAGATGTTTATGTGTTTTTGTAAAAATTGTGGCAGATGACAAAAGACTGGTACATTATCTCATGGAAATGACATGCCTGAAACCCCAATTCTTATATTTGAAGTATTTGATGTATGGGGTATTGATTTTATGGGTCTTTTTCCTTCGTCTTGTGGTTTTTCTTATATAATTTTGGCTATCGATTATGTTTCAAAATGGGTGGTAGCAAAAGCCACTGAAACTGATGATTATGCAGCTATTGTAGGATTTATAAAGTCTAATATTTTTAATACATTTAGAGTTCTACGAGCCATTATAAGTGATCAATGAAGCCATTTTTGCAACAGAGCAGTGGCAACATTGTTTAAAAAGTATAAAGAGCATCATCGAGTAGCTATCACATATTATCCTCAAATGAATGGACAAAAAAAAGTATCAAATAGAGAGGCTAAATATATTTTAGAAAAGACTGTGAATCCTGGTCGAAAGGATTGGAGTCTACACCTAGACAATGCTTTTTATGCGTACCGTAAAGATTACAAAAAACCAATAAGAATATCTCTTTATCGATTAGTTTTTGGTAAAGCTTATGATTTACTGGTAGAGATTGATCATAAAGCTTATTAGGCAATGCAACGTTGTAACATGGATTTGGAAAAAGCTAGGGAGGAAAGGAAATTGCAATTGCAAAAGCTAAAGGAACTAAGGTTAGATACTTATGAGAATTTGAAAATCTACAAAGAGAAAACAAAATTGTTCCATGATAATATGATCTTAAGGAAGAAATTTTAGGAAGGACATAAAGTTTTATTATATAATTCTTGATCAAAGCTTATGCTAGGTAAGTTAGGTTTTAGATGACTTGACCTTTTTGTTATCTCTAGTACATTTTCTCATGGTGTAGTGAAAATAAAAATTTTAGATACCAGGAAGATTTTTAAGTTAAATAGACATAGATTGAAACCATTTTATGAGGAGATGACGGTTTCAAATGTGGTGAATATTAATTTGGAACTTCCACCATACATAAAAGTTTGAGAAGAACAAGCCTCGTTGAGCATAACGACGTTAAACAATTATGTTTGACGCAACCTAAAATATGATAGTTTTATTAATTTTGTGTTAGTTATAAATAATTTTCATTTGCTTGTTTTTGAAAAAAATAGTTTATTGGCT
Source organism: Erythroxylum roraimae (assembly GCA_027568915.1). Lineage (NCBI taxonomy): Eukaryota > Viridiplantae > Streptophyta > Magnoliopsida > Malpighiales > Erythroxylaceae > Erythroxylum > Erythroxylum roraimae. The sequence continues at coordinate 15,983,139 of JAOSBL010000212.1, forward strand.
TAAGGGGGAAATGGGTCTTAAAATTTCATAATACTAAATTTCATAAGGCGTGATCATGCTTATGTAATTTAGTTGTCAGAATTAGAAACTCAAATTTTCATAATATTAAATCTCATAAGACAAGATCACACCTTATGCTATTTAGCTTTCTGGAATGGAACTCTTAAAATCTAGAATACTAAATCTCATAAGGTAAGATCACATCTTTGGGCTTTAAAGAAGCTTGTTACTTTTATTTTATTTTATTTAAATAATAATAAAAACAAAAAAAGATTTTTATAAATAATTGATTAATAAAAATAAAGTAAAATAATAACATAAAATTATTTTTTAATTTTTTAATTTAAAAACAACAATAATAAAACTAAAACCCTAATATGTTTATTTCTCTTTCAACAAACAATCTCATATCATAACAACCCTAGCTTCAATAGCAACGCCATACACCAACCCAGCTAACCACACATCGCACTAGACATACACCCAAGTCACACTAGATAGAATTGCTCCAGCCTCCAACCAGTCAATTGTCAACAACCCAGCTTCCAACCAACATCTCCAACAGTACCACCACACCAACGCAGCCATAATAACACCTCACACCAGAAGAAGCCCAAACCGCAAATGTCACATTCCAACCCAGCGACAACAACCCCACCAAGCTTCTCCATCCAAAGTAATGCCTCGCACCAGAAGCAGCCCAAAGTGTAAACAACAGCAGGAACGTCCCATGTTTTTAATAACGCACCAGCAACCACTAGCATTATTTTAATGTTCTATTTATTTTCTATTTCTATTACTTCATTTTATTAATTAATTTTAGTTGCTTTCATTTTAATTTATATTTTAGTTATTATTAGGTTTTATAATTATTTTTTGAATTAGTTTTTTATTTATATTTGTCACTACTATGGGAAGCCTAAAGATACAACTACGACAGCAGCAAAAGGAAAATCTATGTTGAATCCAACTATACAACATCAATCTGCTACAATACCAACAACCATAACCAAAAGGAAGCATGCTCGAATAGTGAGAAACACCTTGCTTTGCCACTAGTTGAGTCGAACTTGTGTGGTTATCTCACTTTCAATTTTAAAGAAAGAAAACAATGGCACACTTCTTTAAAGTCCTGACATATTAATATGGTAAATGTGTACATTATCCATCTTTAGAGGACATGCAAACTAAAGGAAAATTTGATGATTTGCTTATTAACAGGAGTTGGAAATATTTTTCGTTGATTCATTGTTCGGTATTTATTCAATAAACTAAAAAGTTTTATACTACCTTTAAATTTTATTAATCGAATAATTTTACTTTACGTATTTTTAATGTGTTATATCATAGATTAATGGGTGTCAAATTTAAACAAAGCATCACTGATTTTAATTTAGCCTTATGGTTTATAGATGAGGAATATGCTAATTTGACTCAATAAAAAGAATCTGCCATGGACAATGGTGATTTTAATTCTTTTAACTCATGGAAAGTAATGTCTTCTGACCCGTTGGTTTATCATCCAAGTAAATCTAAGGTTAGTTATCTTAATGAGATTGAATGGATTTATATGCAACATTTTTTAGCTTTTAATTATTTAAGAAGGAAGGCTATAGCATGCACTTGCACTAAACTTGAGTTGTTCTTTAGTTAGTGTAAGGTAAACAAAGTACATGTTAAATTGGGTGCTTAGATGACTACGTAGTTTAACACTATTATCTCTTCTAACAAATATGTATGTCCTGATTCCCTTATTACTCATCTAGTTCTTAATCTCAATTTGTTTGATATGACTAACATCGATGTGCATATTGTTTTTGAGATGGAACTGTTGGATATGGATGGTTTAAGCTAGATGCGAGTACTCGAACAAAAAAGGAGAACATTTTTTATTATACCACGTGATCGCCCCTAAAGACTTTCATCATCAATGCAATAAGAGGAGAGTGATATTCCACCACCTTTGTCACCTCCAGCTCCACCAATCCAACATGAGTATGATTTTCTACTGGAGAGATTAGAATGTAAAATTCCTAAACTTGAGAAGAATTTGGATGCTCTGCTCCAATTCATTGGGGTGGTACCTCCATGTCCACCAACACCATGGTACATCTCATTTTAGATGTTTACAGCTCAAGGGAGTCCTCTACTCTTTGCTTTATTTTTGTTTATTATTTTTGTGACATATGAGCATCTTGTGCCTACATAAGGACAATGTATGATTTAGGTGTGGGAGAGTGAGTGCATATATTATAATGAACTCTGTGATTTGTGCTTGAACTCTAAATACTATGATTCATATATTGATTATTCCTCATAATAACCTCATCATTTTCTTATTGTTGTTTATAAATGTTCCTTAGGATAAATTTTTGCTTTAAGAATTATTCCATGAGAAAGACAAGCATGATTAGCATTTTTTAATTAAATTATTTTAAGTATCTCTTTAGTTTTGTTGAATGAAAGTATGCAAGGCTTGATGTATTTTGACACCTACGTGAGCTTTGAGCCTAAGAGCACTCATCACATTTATGCTCATACATATCTTTTTGTCGTGTGTTATCAAAAATAGCTTGTTTATATTAGAACTTGCTTTTGAATATATGGTGAGACCACCTTTTTTTATAAATTTTTGTATAATGATGATAAGGGTACTTATGATAACCATTTTTGAGCTAAACAAGCCTACCTTACTTTTTATCCATCGAAAACGAATTTGAGCCTTACCTTTCTTTTCCTGCATGATAACTTCATTACAAGTCACTTTTATCCTTCTTTTTGTTGATATACTTAATGATTTTGAGCTCCTAAATTGAAGGAATTGTTTAAAAATCATTTTCATAAGTTTGGAAAATTCTTTTTGTCATATCTTACCAAGCCACGCTATAACTCTTATCATGTACCTTTGATTTATACATTAAGTTCATTTTTTAAAATGGTGGAGATATGATTCTTGAGCAAGCTTATGGAAATAACTCGCTATACTTTAATTTGAGAGCTTAATGAACCTAAAACACTTTGAGTGTATAAAGTGAAATCCATAAGAGGGTGTTAAGTCTTGGTTCATTTGATTAATGGAATTGATGAGATGCTGCATTTTCATTCTAACAATATGTCCTAGAAGTGTTTATTCTCTCGATTGTTATTTTATCCTAAACCTTTAATATGAATTAGAATTTGGATATCTCTGGATAATATGAAAGAAGATGAGGGGTTATTATAAGAATGATTTATGTAATCAGTTGATGTATTCTTAAGGACGAGCATAAGTTCGGTGTGGGGGATTTGATAAGAAGTTATTTTGTTATGTTAGTTAAAATTATCTCTTTTTTTATATATTTTGGAGTTTAAATAGGAAAATTAATTTTTTTCTTTTCTGAGGAGATAAAAAGTGGATATTGCATCAAATTGGAACATTATTGGTCAAAATCATAAATTTTGGAAAAGGTGAACAAATTACTGAAGTGGATAAGGCAAGATCACGTCTAATGCCAGATTCACTTAAGGAGTTGAAATTTAATTAGGAAACTTCTTTCCATCCCTATTATGTAAGGATTTGGATTTGTTTTTAGATAGAGATCTTTGCAAGATAGAAGTAGATTAGGTTTAGAGTAGGTAAAGGAGAGGAAAAGAAGTATATTAGGTTTAGAGTAGGAAAGGGAGAGGAAAAAACATATTTTCACCTTCTTCAACACTCTCTTTTTCGTTTCTTCTTAGTTTTCTCTCAAACTTTCATCATTTCTTCTATTTTTGGTGTTAGAACTAAATTCATGTGTGGCTAAACCCAAATATTCTAAGTCAAAGGGATCCAAAACTCTAGTTGTAACCTTTGTAAAGTTTTGTTCTAAATTTACATTCATGTTTTAATTTAACTATTTCTTGTTTTGTGTTCTTATATTTCATGAATAATTAATATTGATTAATCTAAAAAATAGTTTGATATTGATTATTCTATAGCTATCTATACATTTAAGGATATGTAATTGTTATTAAGGATTGATACAAGTAGCAAATAGGTTATTTATAAATTTGCATCTTCAACTTATAAGAAACAAGAAAACTAAGTTGAATAGTGGTAGCTATCTCAATTATTTAATTTAAGGTCAACTTTTTTCACTAAGCTTATTGCTATAATTTAATTGATATAGAATGTTATCATACCCAATCAATTAATGGTAAGTTTTGGTTTGAATGTTTGGTGTGAATCAATTAATTTAGAAAATTTTGAGACTTATTATGGCTATCCTAATATGTTTTGCACTAAATACTTGAATTGTGAAAATTATTCTTTTTAGAAAAATGATCAATGTTACAATGAGATCTTTTTCTTAAATCATAGTTAAGCACTCTTGAATTTCTCACTTTTATATTCAGTTAATTTTATTTTATTCCTTATTAATTTTAGTTAATTAATCATAAACCTTACTTTGTGTTTTTAATTGAAATTAAGAAACTAGTTTTTAGTTCTCTTGGTATTCGACTTGGTTCCACGACTACTACAAGAAGTTAGAGAATCGGAATTAATTTTGAGGGTTTCGACAACTCGACTACCAATCATGCAATCTTTTATTACACATAATTATATGGATGTATAAGGTATTGAGTTTAGATTATTGTGTCTTGTAACAATTATATAGTGCTTTCAAATATGAAATTTGATATTCATTGTGATGAAACTTTAGCTTCACTAATTATTCTTCTTGTTTACATAGTTGTACTTAAAGCAATTAGTAAAATGTCTAACATAAAAAAAGGTCTTCAAGACATTCGTCCCTCTCATTGAAATTTGACTATTTAATTCTCTTTTAATTTTTTGCTTATTTTTATAAGATATAATTGATTACATAAATAAGGTTGTTTGATAATGAAAAATCTTAATCATTTAGGTCTTAACAATTCTTATTTGAGTAAGTTATATGATATATTAATTTGGACATGTTATTTATTATAAATGGATAAGCACACATAATAAGTTAATAATATGAAACTTCATAATTGTAAACTTCAAAACTGTTTAAAAAAATCACATATAAGATATGATTTACCATAATGATAAGTGTTAAATAAGAAAAAAAAATGTGAAATCAGAGAAAAGTTTGTAAAAGAAATTTTGCAAGTTTTTTATCCTGTGGGAATTTTACAAGTCTCTTATCAAGTGGATTAAAGCATAAATTCATAAATAATTTTTTTTCAGTTGATCAATGGAAAAAATATGTTTTGATCCTATCACTTTATCTACAATTGAAGAAATATTCTTACATTAGTATCAAAGCAAATTTTACTTATATTATGATAATTGTGAGTTTTATCCATTGATTTAAAGATGAATTCTTATCTTGATTATCATACAAAAATGATTACAAGAACTCTATATTGCCACTGCTTTGAAATTGATATTATTATCTCATCAACTTTCTTTTTATTTTGTGAAAATATGAATTGGCAATCTTGTTAATTTGTTGCCTTGTATTTCTGACAGATATTCCTATTTTTCCTTCAACACATTTTAATGGGCATAAGAAAGAAATATTGGCCAAGTACAATGGAAGTACATTAACCATCCTATCTAATTAGACAAATGTGTTTCCAAGATGTTGAATAAGTTTCAATGTTTTGCATAACAACCTATTGTTTGTCTTGTTTATGAATAGGTTGTCTTGCTTATGAAAATCTGGAAAAATTATTTCAAATATTTATTCAAATTCCATTCATACTTTCATTTGGAATGTTTTATCGTAAGAAAACTTTAGATAGTCACTACCTTTGTTTTCCAAATAATAAAAGCATATACGTTGAAAAATCATCCTTTTTGGTTCGACCATTGTGTTCTCTGCTCCATTATCTTCATCTTGCTGCCTTACTGTAACATCCCGCCCCCTACTAAGGGTTAGAACCTTAATGAGTTGGCGCACGTGAGCTTAGAACCCAAAAAAAAAAATGGAAGTGGGTGTGTGAGAATTGTGTGTCCGTCAAACGAACATGAGAGTCCGTTTAACGGACAGCTTCGGGTGAATTGGAAAACTTTGGTCGATTCATGTCCGTTTAACGAATATGCAGGTCCGTTTAACGGATCATCTCGGATGAAATTGGATTGCTTTGCCAGTCAATGTCCGTTTAACGGACATGCAAGTCCGTTTAACAGACATCCTCGGGAAAGCTTTAGTCAATTGCATTTTTTTTTACCGTTTTAAATTTGGTACATGTGGTCGTAAGTGAGATTATGATAAAAATACATCATATTTGGATAGACATTGATGAATTGGATTTTTGCACACATTAAAATCATTGATCATGCACTCAATTGACATTTTCCGGGTATAATTGGTAATAAATGGGATTGCTTTGCGAATTGTGAGTTGGGGTTATTGAAAATTGATTTGGAAAGTGAAATTGTTAATATGGCATTTTTGGAGAATTTTAGGAAATTTTCCTGAAATTTTTGGAGGTAATTTTCGGACTAGGAAAAATGCCGAGTGGCAGACCAATTGATAAATGGCAGTAGAAGTTTTGGTCAACTAGCATTGGAATATTAAATACAAGACTTGGGAAAAAAGTGACAAGTGTACCTATTGGGTTTAAATGGATATTTCTAAGTCAAATGAATGAAAAATGGACAAGTGGCAAGTGACATGTATCACTTGCCAAGCTAAGCCACCTAACCCCTTTTTATGGCATCTTCTAGACTCTTTCATTTATGTGTTCCATGACACTTGTGTTTTGGCTTTCCAAGTGATGGTTTTGTTCTTCTTTTCTCCCCATTTTCGTGGCCCCTCTTTCCTCTCTTCATCTCCTCCATGCTTTGGTGATCTACTTGCTTGAAAGCTTGCTCCACCTTTCAATTATGCTTCCTTCTTTTTGCTTCTTCATCTTGGCTTAAGAAAAACCTAGCTTAAACCTCCTAGAAGATGAAGATCATGGAGATGAGAAAGCTAGGGTTACATGGTGACTTTGAAGAAATTGAAGGAAAATCAAGTAAGTTTAGTGTTACATGTTTGAGTATGGTTAATTGAAGCTTGTATGATGAGGGTTTGATAAATTGAGTTTGTGTTTTGCAAGGTTTGTGTAAATTCATGTTCATGTTTGTTTTGGATGTATTTTGATGGGTAAGAGTGTATGTAAGGATATATAGAGGTTGAAGTGATTAAAGCCAAACCAAGAAAGTTGTGATTTTAATGTTATCAGCATGAGTATTGTAAGCTTAAATGATGATTGAATTGGAATCATATTGCATTGCTTTGTGCAAGGTTATGTTTGAGTCTTCATTGATGCTTCTAGATGTTCATGCTTGTGAATGATATCTTGCATTAGAATGAGTAGTGCATGATGGGAGAAGGAATGGATGTGATGATCTAGGTATAAAAGGAATTGGATGAGTTAAATGTCAAGAATGGATTAGGAATGGACATAATGATGGATTAAGTGAGTGAATGATCTATATTTGGATGCTTAATGGGTATTGCTATGTTTTCTTAATGAT
>JAOSBL010000212.1:16030296-16047884 GCA_027568915.1 Erythroxylum roraimae
ATATGATATATATTGATTGATGTGTTTCAAGACTTTCAATATCTTGATAGTTCATACATATTTTGTACTTTATAAGCTCCTCTCAAAAAATATGGAGCACATATATGTACTCTTCGTGGGTGTCCGCGTCAAACACGTGTCTGAAACGGACACGTGCGTATTCGACATGGACACGTGTCCGTGTGTCGGACACGACTTTATTTTGTCGTGTCTGTGCTTCTTAGGTTACATATGACGAATTACAAGCTCCTGCCCAAAGGAAACTTTTAATAAATTTGTCAATAGTCTAATTGTACCAATTATCATCCCTTCTCTTGACCTTAGTGATCAAAGACCAAAAAAAATTACTCAATGTAGGACTTTTGTAGGAGATAGGAATTCTCAAGTAAGTAAAAGGTAAATGTTTCTTGCAAACCAAAGATTGAAGAGAACTAATCCCATATTTAATGTAGAAGCTGAAATAAATAAACATTATTTTTGGCTTATTTATAGTTTGGACATATATCTTCCTAAACATCTCCATAGCATTAATAATAATTTTTAGTGAATGAGCATCAACCTTAAGAACAGGATCAAGTCACATGCAAATACAAGACTATAAATTCCTAATCTTTTGCATTTTTTATGATACTATAAAGCATTACAAGGAATATACAGTGCTTGATTAGTCTAGAAAGGACTTCCATCCGTAGAGCAAAAAGATAGGGGAAAGAAGTTCAACATACCTTATACCCTTTACCCCTTTAATTAGAGGAGTTGGTATACTGTTTACCAAAACACTATAGGTTAGAGTAGTAAAGAATTATTATATCCATCCCAAGAATCTAGTTGGAAAACTAAAAGCCTACATTGCATTTATATAAAGCTCCAGTTCAAAGAATCAAAGGCTTTCTTGAAGTCAACTTTGATTATACATGATTTAGGGGAGTTCTTGCTTATATAATTCTTAAAAAGCTCATATAAAGAAGTATATTATCACCAATATGTTTGCCTTTAATATAAGTAACCCGAGAATCATTAGTAAGGGATTTTTATAGCTTTCTTTAATCTGAGTGAAAGGATTTTAGAAATAAGTTACAACAGTTAAAAGTTTCCCAAAGATAAGGTGTTAGGGATTTGTGCAATGAAACCAATGAATGTCTTATTAAGCTCCTTTAATAAGTAAAGAGGCTTAGGACAACATCAGTAAAGCACATCTTTGATCAAATGTGATGATTTTTAAAAGAAAATCTCATTAATCCCTGTTGGACCAGGAGATTTATTAGGCTTACTAGTCAAACAACTTTTCCAACCTCATCCCTAATGAAGGGAAGAACTAGAAAACTAGCATTGTCTTCAAATATTCCATTTAGAATGAAGGAATTAAGCAGAGAGAATGAAGAAACTGAATCATCCTTATAAGTGATCCTCTTGAGAAGTAACCACTGATCCATCCTTCATCTGTAGAGAAGAGATCTCATTTTTTTTTTTTTCCTGAATAGCTTTATGAAAAAAAAGATGTGTTTTTATCACCATCCATCAACCATTATATTCTTGATCTTTGCTTTAATAAGGAGTATTAAACTTTCATGCTCTGGTGTAAGCAATTAAGGCATCTTTTTCCTTATTTTCAAGAACCAGATTTGTGGGACAAATATATAGCAAATGATGGATACTTTTGAGTTTGTCTAAGGAATCCCTCACTAAGGCATTTAAGTTTTTGTATCTGGACTGATTAAAATGCTAGAGCTCTTTTTTAAAATTCTTTTAAGCTTTTTATTACAAATGAACGAAGGAGAACCTTGAACATTCATCTTTTGCCCCCTCGTTATAGCCTCCTCAAATCCTTCATCCAAAACCAAATAGTTATTAAATCTGAAAGGGAAGTGATTTATCATTCTTGAATCCAGATTTTGGATATATATAGTGACTGGTCTAAAAAGTAAAGCTTTAAAATTTTTTTTCTTGCAATTAGGAAAGGAGGATAACGAGCTTAAGTTCATTATAACTCTCTCTAATTTCTTTCTTGGAAACCAAGAATTTCATTGCTTTTTGCTCCATGTAAAAAGGTTTCCTTCAAACTTCAAATTTGTTAGCTCGATGTCTAAAGCACGTTTGGCCAGCTCATCCGTCAGGTTCCTAAAAAAACATTCCATTCAAATTCTTGTAGGCTTTAGACACAGTTGAAATCACCCATTACCAACCAAGGAGCTTGAATACCTTGGTAGATATCTTGCAGTTTATTCCATAATATTATTCTTTGAAAGGAATGGTTTCAAGCACAGGGAAAGGAAATACAAATAATTAGTCTAGACTTTGGCAAATTTAGCTCAATATGAATTAATTGGGCTATGAGTATTGAACTCATCGTTTTCATTTTTTAAGGATTATAGGCTACCATAATCCTTCAATAATGATGAGTTATGTGATTAGAAAGGATACACTTTTTTTTTGTTTCATAAAATACAACTGACCCAACTTGTCTAAGTTTGGTTTCCGGAACACCTATGAAGGAGAGTAGTATTAACTGAATATGATCCTTAAGCAACGGCTATTTAAAGTCCAGCATGGGAAATTCATTTCTTTATAGGTTTGGAGCAGGAGCCCCTAGCCTTTTTACCTAATTCCCTCCTAATTATTGGAGTAAATTCTTAAATTCTTGATCAACCTCTATAGCAAGTACTTCAGTAACAGAGGCTTGCACAACTATCACAACCTTTTGCAGAGATTTTCAGAGTTGTGCTACTCCTAACTAGCACAAATTTCCTTGCATATTCATGTCTTACTACATTGGCAATTCCTCAGTCCCTGATCTAATGTTTGAAGCATGAGTAACATGAACCTTCTCCAACTCATAACTTGGAACTTCCTGCACGATGGTTTCAACTACTATTCTTATTTGAGAATTTGCAAAGTTAATGCCTTGACCAACCTCATTTTTTTTACCCATCAGCTCATTATACTCGTAAGTCCGAAAACTTTTGCCCGTAGATTTCCATGTCTACCCTTGGTTGGAAGATTAAGGCCTCCATTAGTGAGACTAATATGGAGTCCTCGTACGATTCACCATTTTCATTTAATCTCATAAGCGGAATGAACTCAGAGAGGAATTGATAGAACTCCACCAACACACATAATCTTGCATAGCTTATTCTTTTAAGAGTGGTTGTACCTTCATCGATGATGATATCGACAAAAATATAACTTCATCATATTTTCTGTTAGAGTTTTCATATTGACTAAATATGAAAAATGTTAAAGTGTTTATAAGTAGTAAGAGTCAACTATTCAAATAATTAGTTCTAGTTATTCTTATTAATTGGTTCTACACTCTACCTATATTAAAAATTCTAATATAATATTAGAGCAGGTTTTGTCCGGATTATTAATTTTCTAATTATCCGTCTGGATATTCAGTCTCAGCGGCCTTGTTTGATTATCACTACGTTTATTTCAAAGTGACAATTAGATATCTAGTTCCAGTAGTTCCAGTTGTACTTGAGGGAGAATGTTAGAGTATCTCATATTGATTAAATATGAAAAAGTTAAAGGGTTTATAAGTGATAAGGGTCAACTATCCAAATTACTAGTTCTATTCATTTTGTCAATAATTGACCCAAGCCTAATTCTTATTAATGGGTTCTACATTCTACCTATATTAAAAATTTTAATATTTTCTAAATTTAAGAAAGAAAATAAAGAAATACATCGTGCAAAAAGCAAATAAATTGCATAATTCTTGAGACAAGATCCTCTGTCCAGTTTTATGGTGTCTTATTCTGTCCAATGAATCTCAACCATTCATTTACGTAGACTCCGCGCAGGTCCCGCATAAATAAACATGAGACTCGCATAAATGAATGGCTGAGATTCATTAGACAGAATAAGACACCATAAAATTAGACAAAATAACTGAACTTATAATTCTTGCGTCATATCAAAGTGACTGAGCATATGCGGACCGTTCGGATTCCTTGAAACGACAGAAGTTGTGAAATAGAGGTTGCATCGTCTGTATTGGTGTTTTGGTGAATAACAACGAAGTACCATTGACTTGAGAAACATGACTAACCAACTCGATCCCGAATTTATTTAGTCCAGAATAGTTGGAAAGAATACAGGTAAGGTTAATATCAATAGCTTCATGGTGAGGTAACATATCGAACCTTCAATTATACCAGATATACTTTATAGATTCATAGCAATGTAATTGATATAAGCAGTATAATAACCTTCGATGCTGTTGAGTTGAGTAAACTGAAGAATAAAGAATGCGCTTTGGCTATTAATTGCCGCTAGTGTTATGCTGCGTTGTGTTCTCCCCTGTAACTAAGGAAAAAACTGAAGCGAAGAAAGCTGATATCAATTTCAACTGTAGAATTCAAAATGTAAAACACTAATCATGGTAAATACAATACACAGGCAATTGAGGCTTTTAGTACGCAACCTAGTGAGAATACTCTCCAGAGCTATGACAATCGCAAAAGGGCCTTCTGTACAGGGATATATGTATATATATATATATACACACACACACACCCAAAAACCCTGAATTACATTGGATATAACCAAACAAGATGATTAAGAATGTGATTCATGTCATTTGGTTATAAAGGTCAGGAACTAAGCTACCGAAGCACAGAGCATATACAAAATATTGTGCAGTTTTAGCATCAAGTAGAAAACCCGGCTTCCAGTGCTTGCAGGATCGCACCAGTATCAAACTTGAAATTTCTGAAGCTCTTCCCAGGACCCAAGTCAGGATAAGGTTTCTCAGATACAGGCTTAGCTGGTTGGCTCTCTTGTATTGCAGAGCTACTTCCTATGGAAGTGTTTTTTGCTTTCCACACACACATACCTGGACAGCTCGAATAAGAACTCATAAGGGAAAAAAAAAAAAAAACCTACAGTAGTATACCACAATTAGCTGACTATCCCACTAGGTCATCTGCTTAATACCACAGACCGCAGCCACGTTTTAATTGCCTTCTTTACCAACCCTTTGAGATATGCGATCACTTAACACTAAAAACAATAATGAAGTTCCAAGAGAAAATGAAGTTTAAACCTTTGGCGGGTGCATCAGTTCTTGGAGCTACCAGGGGTTGACGAGTTAAAATCCATGACTTCAAAGACCTGCATATAATGATAAAATCAGTTAATTCAACAGAAAGTACTCTGAATAGCAGACATGATTACCCATATAGCACACTGAAAACTCACGATAAAAATGGGGCAACCATGTAAAGCTTAAGGCCAGTGATGCTGCGTGAAATAACATCATCACTTGTTGGTTGAAGTTCATCTAATCTCTGCCATGCAATTTCCTGCAAACAGACAATAAAAGGTATGCTTTAAGTGCTTTTCAACAAACAGAACCTTTAGACATTAAGAACACAGGATTCTGAAATCTAAAGAGGTTGTCACTCAATAGCAAGGCAGACATAGGACTCGAACAGTCATTCATGGGTAGTCCTGAGTTTGGCAGAAGCTCATTTCAAATTATTAAACCATTTACAGTTCCCAATATTATGGGACGTGATGTTAAATTCTAGTCCCCCACATCTCTCAGATTTTTCGGGAAAGATGGTATTAGATTTACTAAGTGTTGCAAATGTTTTAAGTTCTCTTGACCACATACACTGATCTCCTTCTTTGTAAGAGGAGCAAAGGCCGTATCATCCCTCACACCAGCAATTATGTAGAGTCGAACCCTCTGCTGTCCAAAAAATTCTTCAATATATTCATCTTTATTAAGAAGCTTTGAGACGTCAAAACCTGTTTCCTCCAAGACCTGAATGCCAGAATGAAAGTGACTGAGTTCCTGATACAATTACAAAGTGAAGGACTGGGTCCACAGGAGAGAGAGAGAGTTTGAGAAAGAGATAAAGAGAGAATTGCATATCATCGTATTAAAAGTGCAGCTAGTTTCCCCAAATTAATATCAATAACTAAGCAAGAAAAATTAAACTCCAACTTAGGGCCACCTAAATAGCTATCAAGCTGTAGATTCTCAGCCATAGAGGGAGCACAACAAGTGGCATGCACATTACATAAAATCAACTTACTTCTCGTATAGCACATGCATGGTCTTCCTCATCTTTGTTCTTTTTCCCACGTGGAAAACTCCAGCTTGTCCCTTTCCATCCTTTCACTAGTAAGCACTACCACACGTGACAGATAAATCAAACAATACTAATTTTACTATTAGCTATCTCCAACAAGTGTTCATTAAATTTGCTAGATGATAAAAGCTGTTGCAGTTTGGAAAGAAAAGATCAAGGCAGCCAAGTCAAAAAACACTATGGATTAAAGTTGAGGTTCAAATGGAACATTCAGATAAAGGAATTGGCTGCAAATTAACACAAAATCTCAAATATGATACACTCAGCACCAAAAGGATCATAATATTGTTTCCAGCATTCATTTATAATAGGCCTCACCCTTTCATAGGTTTCATCCAATATTATTGCCCCCGTCACAGGAACTCGAACCTTGTAAGAAGTGAAGTCCTTAAAAATGTCATCTATATGAGCAACGTAGGGTCTTAAAACATCACAACTGTTGAATACTGAAATATGTTAAGGATATCAATGGAGCCGAGAACAATAAAAAAAAAATCATATACAAGGAAGTAAGATGTAAAAATAATGTAAAAAATTATGAACCACGAAGGACTCCCAATTAAGTCACAACGCTGAAAACTCAATACACCAAGGATTACTCGTTTATCTGCCACAAGGATCTTAAACTTCTTATAAAGGTACATAACCACATGACTGATATAGGGAGGAAATCTGCGACCAGAGAGTCCATATTCATGCAGGCCTGTACATTTTTGTTACATAAGTCTCCCAAGATCCACATGATGTCACACATAAATGAAGTTAACAAATAAATGCAGTTAAGGGTGATTTTCATAAACATATAAAATTAGAACCCATAAATATTCAATAAGATGATAACACTGCAGGAGAAAACAAATGCAATCCCAAGCAACTGTCAAAAGCATCTGAAACTGAAATCAAAGCCCATGACATTCATACTCTCCAACATCTCCACTCTAGGGTAAAATAAAACAAAAAGAAAAGAGGGCAGTAACAATGTGATTTAATCACGATAGTGGTTTAATTGTTTTCTTCACTCAAATACTGATTCATGAGAAAAAGGCTTGAAGGGAGAATGATCCATCATGCAATCACACAGTCAACAATCCCAGAAAGTAACTAACACTGGCGGTTAGCTCTGCATTAATCAAACTATGTGGACCGAAAGAGCAAAAGAGAATGGTGCATTTAGTTCACAAGTGAAGAAAAGAAACAAATCAAGGGTCCCTAGTTAACAAGTGAACAGAAAAGAAACAAATAAGGGTCCCCTTCAAAGAGATTTCAAGACAAATTGAAAAGGATACACAAAGATGTGAACTCCTTCAAAGTAAAAGACTTCAAGGATGGATTTTTTTCCACTGAATTGTCCTCGTAGAACCAATGCGCATACTCCACCAGGAACAGAATTCTCTCAAAAGACTGCTGATCTTCTTTTGGAACATTTAACACAAATCGACTGCAGCAGGATGATATTGATAAATAATAAGTTTCAACAGTAGAGTTTTGAACAACAAACAAATATCATTATGTTTTTCAATCCTATGATTGTTATATCTAACAACCGATGACAATTAATACTGAAAACCCTAAAACGATGAATAGACTAAGAGTCAAGTAAAATGAACAAGTACAGAACGAGGATTGGGGACCTGCAGAGATCGTCTAGGAGTTCTTGGGGAGGGAGACCGCCGTTCTTCAACGGAGCACTAGCTGATCGATGGAGACCAGACATTCCAATTCGCCAACGAAAACCTAAAAAGCTCAAAATCCTCCTTCGAAACACTAATCACAACAAGGAGCAATGAATGAGCTCGTTTTATTTTATGTCTGGGACCGAAACACATCAAATTATTTTTCCATAGCGAATTTGGTTCTCGCCCGGAGCCCGAATCATTTCCTTCGACCCGATCCGGACGTCAAAAACGAGTGACGTCGTATGGATAATTTGAGACGATATATGTATAGATATTGCGAATGATTAATAGATTAATATTTTCACATGATATATAATAATATAATAAGCTAATAAAAATACTACATATATAGTTAAAATGAAAATTTCATCTAAAGGGAATCTTGATCTTTTCATTTTCGATGTCCAACATTACCTGTAGAGGAATGGTCCGAGTAAAGGGGATTACAGCAAATGTGCCACGATTTTATTAAACTTGATAGCCATTAGATATCAACTAATTACATGATCAAGCCTTTTCCTTATTAACTGACAACATTCTTGTTTGTTACTCCAGGTGAAATAAGGTCCACTGTATTTGTGGTCAATAAGATCAACTGAATTTATGCAATTATGAAAGCTCATAATTTTGTCTTTATCAATCTTCTTCAGCTTTTTTAGAAAATTAAATGCTATTAAAGACCTTTACCTACTGATCATGGTTTTTGAACAAATAAGCTCATAGATTCCAAGTCATTCTATAGAGAATTCCTTTTAGAATTATAATTAAGAGTATACTCCGTATAAATGTACTGTTTTGATAAGGTTTGTGATAAACGATTATTATACTATGTTTTTATGCCTATATTGAGTGTATTTTGCTTGTTATTTGAGAGTTTTACGTTGTTTTTTATATTTATTTTATTTCAATTATATTTTTAGGTCTTAATTACCTTTATGAATCAAAAGGAGAGGAATTTAAAGGAAATTATGGTATAAAATAGAAGAATTAGAGTTGTTTTGGATACATATGCCCTTGTGAAAATGTACAAATGTGTGTGTAACATATATGACCATGTATAGGGATCGTATGGGGGACTGTAAATGTATAAAGCTTAAAACATGTTATTTTCGCCTATATGGAGATACAAGATCGTGCCTTTTACTTGCGTAAGCTCTTATGAATGTGTAAAGTCCCTATTTTGAAGTGTTTTTGAGATACATGGTAACTCATAGGATTGAGTGGTTGATTGTGTATAATCCAAAAACCCTAGTTTTACAATATAAAAGGCAATTATTAAGAGGAGACGATAAAGAAGAGGTTAGAGCCAAAAACTATAGCAAAGTTAGAGTTAGAGACATGATTTTGAAACTAAGATGAGGAACACAAAGATACTTTAAGAGATCCAATAAAGAGTAGCCTTTCATTAAAGATTTAAGAGGATTTCATTAGAGATAAGGGGGATATACATATCTACGAAATCTTTTCTTTCTGATTATTCTTTTGAACTTTTGATGTTTGTTTCATTATCTATGTTTGGGAACTAAGTTTGTTTGGTGACTAGGTAGGATGAAACCTGAGTTGGGATGAATACTATAATTTGATTCTTTATTTGTGCAATTTAATTGATTTATTGATATTCAATCATACATTTATATTCTTGAATTAATATGTCTAGGACATTAATTAGTTCAACGTTTGATTTTATATTACTGAGATCAAGACATTCTCTTGTATGAATAGATATACTATAATTGGAGGGAGTTACATGTAAACCTAGAGATAGGTCAACATAAATCCTCTATACTAGGGTCAAAACTAATAGAAAATTCACGAAGTAGAGTAATTTTGATCTTAGGGGCTTTGACTAGAAAGAGATTTTAGTTAATCAATCGAGGATAAGTTGTTAACAATCTTGAGAAAAATATTAACATATGATAGTAGTTTTCACGATCCAATGATTGATAATTGAATTACATGATAAAATGTTGACACTTAAGATATCTTAGGTATATTCATTACTTAGGTACTAGTTATTTAATATTGAATTAATATTTTTGATATATTTGTCTTGATTCATTATTGTTTTGAACTTTAGTTTAGTTTAGTTTTAAATCAAATTATCATCTTATTTGACGGTTAGATAATGGAAAAGGGGCCATTATTAGTACTTGTAATCTTCGTAGGATCAATTCATACTTGTTAGCGCTAGCTATAGCTACACCATGTACTTATACTTTAAAACAATAAAAATATATCAATCAAGTTTTTAGTGTCGTTTTTAGGGATTAGAATATTATGAAAACCTTGCATTTATTAATCTAGTCGTTTTTACTTGCTTTAGTTCTTTTTTTTACTTTTTTTAATTTTTTACTTATTTTATTGACTCTTTAGTTTTATTACTTTTATAGGTATTAAGGTTAGTTTATGACCCAAGTAAATCCATTGCATTTAGTTAACAAAGATATAGAGATTGAGAGGAAAACTTGTAGAAATCTTCGTAGAACCTTACTTAGAGAGTTCGATTTAGATTCCCAGATAAGGGACTTGGAAGTTCAGATTGATACTGACAAATTTGGAATTATGACAAACTAACCAAGGACCATGTTCAATTAAGCTAGAGCAAATTTAACGAGAGTAGAGTCTAGCACCATGCGATTGATCGTTAACATCGACAATTTTGAGATTAAACCAAGTATTATTTAGACAGTGTAATAGTCTATGTAGTTTTATGAGCTACGAGATGAGGATCCTAACGCATATATCACCAACTTTCTAAAGATTTATGATACTTTTAAGATCAGTTATGTCACTAATGATGCAATTAGATTAAGATTATTCCCATTTTCATTGAGGGGTAAAGTGAAGAAAGGTTAGACTCTTTACCTAGGTCATCCCTTACTACTTGGAACCAAATGGAAGAGAAGTTCCTTTTAAAACACTTGCTACCATCTAAAACTGATAAACTGAGGAATGACATCTCCTCCTACACTTAGGTTGATTCAGAGATGTTATATGACACAAGGGAGAGATTCAAGGAGATGTTAAGAAAGTGCTTGCATTATGGTTTACATTGTGAATGCAAATACAATCAAACGATGCAATAGGTGATAGATGCAACAGTTGGGGGCACTATAAAGTCTAAACACTAAAATGCTAAAAGCAACTCAAGACCTCATTAAAGACATGGTTATGAATAAGTATCAGTGGTGCTCTTTTTGATCAAGATTTAGTAAGTCAGTAGGAGTATACGATGGTGATATAGTTAATACATTGGTGAACCAGGTTAAAGTCATTCAATAGAATGATTGATGGATTAACTACAAGTCCTAAATTATTCCAAGTTATGTGGTGTGAGGAATATGGGTTAAGACATCCAAGTCAATATTGTCAAGCATTATGGCCCAAACAAGTGGATTACGTAGGGATGCTTATAAATTTCAGAATAATCCATAGAGTAACAATTATAATCCAGGATAGAGGAATTAACCAATTTTTTTGAGGGAATCAAGGAAGACAAGAAACATCCCTCCACTAGGATTTTAGCAACAACCACCTTAAGAAAAGAATCCAAACATTGGAGGATATCATGTCTATAATGCTTCATCATTTACAGGCAATATTTTAATCCATAGAGATGTCATTGAGGAATCAAGAGGTTTATATGTGTAACTTAGAAATATAGATTGACCAACTTGCCAAGTTAATTTTTAAAAGATCATAAGGGAGCTTGCCTAGTACCACAAAGAACAAATCCTAAAGAACGTGTGATGTTAATTACCCTTAGGAGTGGAAAAGAGTTATAAGAGGAAAGCAAAACCTAAGATAAAAAAGAGGATAATACCAAGAGTTAAGAGAAAGCTAAAAGTGAAAGGTGCCTTCAAAAGGTCAAGAATTTCAACTTGTCATCGTTTATCCTATCGAAGTGAAGAAAGATTGAATGGGTGAACAATTTAGTATGTTTCTTAATCTATTTAAACAACTCCACATTAACTTAACCCTTATTGAGGCTCTTGTGTAGATGCTAAAGTATTAAAAAATTTAAAGGAGTTATTAGCAAACAAGAAAAAGTTGGAGGAGTTAGTAACTATGATGCTAACTGGAAGGTGCTTGATGATTCTTCAAATCAAACTACTAGAGAAGCTTAAAGATCTAGGGAGTTTGACTACCCCTTGTTAAATTAGTAGCTTAAAAATAGAAAAGGCAAAGCCTTATTCTTTGTTTAAGAAACTGACATTAGGTGAACTGAAACCTACTAGGATAAGTTTACAATTAGCATATAGATGAATAAAGCACCTTAAAGGTATTATAGAAGATATAATTGTTAAGGTTGATAAGTTCATCTTTTTAGTTGATTTTGTGATTCTTAACATAGAGGAAGATATAAAGATACCTTTAGTTCTAGGTTGACCATTTTTAGTCATTGCTAGGTTAATTATTATTGTTAGTGAGGGAAAGTTAGTGTTTAGCATTGGGGATGAAGAGTTCATATTTAAAATATCTGATGTCTTGAATCATTGCTTTAACTTTGTGGATTTTGATAATTTACTTATTTATTTGAAGATTTAGTTTCAGATTTTTTACAACTCTCCTTTTAAAACTATATTGGAGCTATTTCTAGTTCTAGGGAGCAAAAAGGATGCAAAACTTGATACAAGGAAAAACTTGAGCTTATTTAGAGGTTAAGGACCCCAAGGTAAGAAATAACAAATTGAATCCTTATAAGCCACCTTGAATGTAATAGGTACGTTGAGCTAAAGATGTTAAACAGAAACTACTTGGGAGTCAACCTATAAATTATGATAGTTTTGTTTGATTTGATTATGTTAGTTTGTTTATTTTTGAGTTTTAGTATATGATTTCAATTTTTTTAGTGTTTTTCATATTAGGTTATAAAACATCTTCATTTGATTATGCCTTTTTTTTTTAATGTTTTTGGTATATGTTGTTAATTATTATGAATTTGAATGAAAAATTTTAAAGGAATTTTGAGGTCTACATGGTCATGTACATGCCCATGTGCATGTATATACACAAATTTGATTTCAATATATTTTACATGATTACAATGACCTACACAGTCATTGGACACAGCCGCATACAATCCTAAAGCTTTTAAAATTCTTCCCATATGTATACAACGAGTTACACGGGGGTATGCTGTGTATATTAAATTACCTGTAATATGTAATAACACACACCCATGTCAAAAGTCACAAATGCATAGTGACTTACATAGTCACACACACAAGTATGTAATTTCTCAAAAGGTCACGTATTTGTGTCTAAAGTCACACATTCGTAGTGACTTATATGGGTAGTTACACGATCGTGTAATTAATTGTGTAAGTCTATAACATATGTTTACAAACCCTATTTTCCTTTCTTTCTCCCTCTTTTGCCACCCATCTGCTGTGCTTCTCCCTTCCTCAACCCTACCCAACATTTTCAAAGTGATTTTGCAACACCTAAGTAAGTTCTTCTTGCTTTTTATGTGAATGAAACATGTAAATTTGGGTATTTTTGCAGATATTAAGGTTTTTCATCCCCAAAACGCTAGGGTTATGCCATTTTTACATCTTAGGGTGACTTTACCAAGTTTTGTGTTTAATTTTCAGTTACAAGTTGAATTTCATCCTATGGATTATTGGACAAGTTGATAAATTCCATGAGAATTGGAAGAAATGTATTTAGTTATGCTAATTTTGCTCATTATTTGATGAGTTGTGATGATTTTTGTTAGATTAGGTTTAATTTGTTGTTTTTCTAGTAATTAGATGTTATTTACTAGTTTAATGTTATTTTTTAGTATTTGAATTAATTAGGTTTTAGTTGTGTTTAGGATATGTTTATTTGTTAAATTGTGTAATTAGATGTTCAATTGTAGGAATTGCATTGGTAATTGTATATTTAAATTAATTTTATTGGTTAATTGCATTTTTAATTTACAATTGTAGGAATTGCATTGGTAATCATATATTTAAATTAATTTTATTGGTTAATTGCATTTTTAATTTTGTCATTAGTTTAGTTTTCTAATTATTTTGTTAATTATATTATTTTTAGTTTAATTTAATTTTTAATTATATGTTTCGCAATTCCATAACGTAGTGAGCATAAGAATTAAATGTGAGGAAAAGTGATATGTTCATATTACTATTTGTTATTTTCTCATATTTTAATTTGGTTTTAGGTACAATAAAGATAAGAAAAGAATCCGCGCCACAATGAAGAACAAAGAGGTATCATGGAATAGAGAGAGAGGACAGGTTTCATCTAGAGACTCAAGTGGGACTTGCTCACCACTAGCATAACTGATTATAGCATAATTACTGGAGCGAGATGAGATGCTAATCTTCAATGCCAGGGCCCACAAGGAGCAGTTTCAGCGATGTAAGTATAAAAGATATGGGATCAACGAATGCTTTGATTAGGAGGTGTTAGAGTAGGTTAACTTGGTCCAGTAGGTTCATTATTTGATCAGTCTTGAAGTGTGGTCTTGATTCTTCGAGATCATAGAGCCTATGTATTAGGAGTTTATGCTCTAGTGCTCTCCATGTTTGATAAGTGTAAATCGCAATATGTTTTAGGGCTTAGTTTGATATGTGTTTAGCTATTGATTCAATCATTTAGTATATATTTAGGTTATAATTGTGTTAGTTGTTAATCATTTGTGTTTTAAGTGTTTTATGGGTTAGTACAAGTCTTTGAGCTTAAATATTATGTTTTTGAGGTACTTTGATGTGTTTGTTAGTATTTCAGGGTCAATATCGAAGAACAAAGAAGTTTTAGAGAAATTCGGGCCAAAACGACAACCCACGATCGTGGCACAATGGGCCACGATCATGATAAAAGCACCAGAGTTAGCTTGCGATCGTGGCATGTAGGCCATGATTGTGACAAAAGCCCAGGAAATAGCCCATGAGCATGGCCTACAACAGGTAGACGTGTAGACACTAAAAAATGTCAAGTTTTGAGAGATTTTTTGGACCTTTCGGACCCTGAAAAACCCTAGAGCTGCTTAGAACACAAGAAGATAATTAAAGAATAAGAAAAAGAGGTAGAAAGGAGCTTTTGCATCATCCACCTTGAGAAACCCTAGAGAGAATTCATCAAGAGATTGAGGAAGAGAAGAAGGAAGACAAAAGAGGAGAAGAAGCTAACTCGACGTACTTCCCAGATTAGGAGGTTTCCCGATGTTACTGCGTACCATCCTCCATTTCAATTGTATTTCCTGTTTATTTTCAATTTTATCATTGTATAGAATTGGATTGAATAGTTAATGATAAGATCTAGAATGTTGAGGATGTTCTAAACTCACCTTTGGAATTTTATTCTTGAATTAATGAAAATATGATTATTTATGTGTTTATTGGATTTATTGTGGTTTGATTCTACAATTTCATAATTCGGTAATAAACAGAGAGGGTGAATCGAATGAAAAATGATTAAATTGGACTAACGAGAGTTAGGTAATTCAATAGAACAAGAATTGAATCAGATCGAGAAATTGTGCAAAGAGAGATCTTGTATAGTTTTCTGATAGTTTATTAGAAAACTTCAGAACTAATTAGGGTTTCGGATAGGTTGGAAATTGAGAGATTGCAGCTTCCACAATATGATTAGGGTTTATGATTTAAGGTTAATGGTTATAACTCGAGAGAGTATAATCAACCCTAGGATAGTCTAGAACCAACAATCCGATAATTCATAATCAATTAGGTTAACATTAAGGATAGGTAAAATTCCCTTTCTCTCAATTGGTAAATTCTTTCAGTTGATTCTTGGGGGTGTCGCAATTATTTGATAATTAGTATATTCGTATTTGATTCTTTATTTGATTGATTGAATTAAATTCTCGTTTTTAGTTTCGTGCAATTTGGATTTTTGTTATTGTTTCTGGCCTTAGAATTTAGGATTAGATTAATTCCCTCCTCGTGGGATTGACACGTTTGGTACTACGCTAACTAATAGTGTGCTAATGGATTATCGAGGGTTTAATATTAAAACTTACACACAACAAATACCCAATCAACGTTCTTCATGGAAAAGGGTCACTACAAGTAAGATCGACTGAGTATGATCCTGTTCAGGATGCTTGGAGAGATGACCAGGATGAGTGACATAGACTTCTCCATGATGATGGGCCTTTATGACATAGACTATATGCATATGCAAAAGTATAGAGGTTTTAGGATTTTCCTATATGGGATGTATTCCCATCACTTCTGGCAAAACATTAGCGAGGAGTCAATAATGATCCAAGCAAGTCTAAAGCATCCACATTATAACATCTTGTACTCAGGTAAATCCATAGCCTTCTGAGTCATGCATTTAGTGGGCGACGAGGTAGTTTCGGAGTTGTTAGCAACCTAAATGTTTATACCTATAAAGTTTGAGCAAGAGGATGTTGGTACATCTAAGGCATACCTTAACTTAAAACTTTCAACTTCAGAATAAGGAGAAGAAGATTGGGACGATATGCATCGGGCCTTATATAATGAGATTAGCAAAGAGGATTCGAGTCTTTGAGAGGTTACCAATGATGAGGCTGCTCGGTACTATGGTTATCATCAATTTGGATTTTATGTAGAATATACATATGGTGTGAGATCCTACATCGGTTGGAGATGGGAACCAAGTACGCCTTATAAGGGTACAGATACCTCTCCCTTACAGACACGTTTTCCATGGCCTAATGCACCGGATCCTATTGGAACTTCGAGGTTAAATGTGCTTGGGTGAGAGTAGTTCTTGAAGTGAATCACATGTTAATAAAGACTTAATAAATGATATACAAATGCACAAGAAGGGGGGTTGGATTGTGTATTCTTTTTCACTGATCCCCTTTTTAAACAATTTCTTTAAAAGAAACTTGTTCTTTTCTCAAACTATTGAAAATCAATATTGTAAAATACTTCCTGAATTCTCGTATGAAAATAGTAAGATTGAAAATTCAAAGTTAAAAGAAAGTTAAGAGTTGAGAGTTGAGAGAATGTTGACATAGCATATTTATACTAGTTCGCCCCAAACCATGGGCTACGTCCAGTCTTCAAAGATCTTTATAAGATTTCACTATCTTTCACAACGTTACAAGTATACTTTGATACCGAGCCTCTTCAGGTCTCTTACAACAAGTATTCTTTTACACTTAGCCTCTTCAGGCTATTTGCTATTCTTTCAACTAAAAGAGTTTTTGAGCTTTTGTTACAGAAAATGATCGCTCTATTTTTTCGCACAATAATATTTCTTAACTCGCTAAGCTTCTCTTAAAATCTCTAACTCTTTCAGTCTTCGACTCCGACTCATATTTATAGCCTTTGTCTTCAACCGCTTCTTGATAACTGGTTCTTTCTTATTGTTTCTTGATCTTTCAAGAATCAGTTATTCAGTTGAGTTCTGTAACTAACTCAAGCTGATTATTAAACCGACATGGTATCGATTCTTCAGTCTCACTTCCTTCCCTCTGATTTTTGTGTTGCGCGTCTTTCGTCTCACTTTTGTTTTGCGCCTTCCGTCTCACTTTTGTTTTGCGCCTTCCGTCTGTCTTTTGTTTTGTGCCTTCCATCTGTCTTTTGGTTTGTGCTTCCGTCTGTTTTTCTATCTTCTGACTTTTGTCTTTTGTGCTTCCGTTTGATTATTGGTATGCGCCTCTTCCGTTTGTTTTTCTATCGTCTGACTTTTGTCTTTTGTGCTTCTGTCTGATTATTGCTTTGCTCCTTCCGTCTGATATTCTTCTGTTTCCATCTAACTTTCTTCTTTTATTATTATTTGTTCTTCATCAAAATCATTTACGTAAAGTCATTTTGACTTAACAATCTCCCCCTTT
>JAOSBL010000212.1:16056457-16066815 GCA_027568915.1 Erythroxylum roraimae
TTCTTTTCACACTTAGCCTCTTCAGGCTATCTGCTTTTCTTCTTTCAACTGAAAGATGTTTCGAGCTTTGTTACAGAAAAGAATAGTTTTAAGTTTAGCACAGTAAGATTTCTAACTTTTGAATTTCACTAACTCTTTTGAAAATCTCTAACTTCTGTAGTCTTCGAGTCCGACTCGTATTTATAGCCATTGTCTTTAACCGCTTCTTGATAACTGCTTCTTTCTTATTGTTTCTTAATCTTTGAAGAATCAGTTATTCAGTTGAGTTCTGTAACTAACTCAAACTGATTAGTCATCTGACGTGGTATCAGGTATTTTGTCTCAGTTTCTTCCGTCTTATTTCTATCGTCTCATTTTTATCGTCTCACATTCGGCTTGGGCTTTCGTCTCATTTTGCTTTCCGCTTCCGTCTTTCTTTGTTCCGTCTTATTTTGCTTTTCGCTTCCGTCTCACTTTGCTTTCCACTTCCGTCTTACTTTCTTTCATCTCACTTTGCTTTCCGCTTCCGTCTCATTTTCTTTTGTCTCATTTTGCTTTCCGCTTCCGTCTCATTTTCTTTCGTCTCATATTTCTACCTGCTTCCGTCTCACTTTCTTTCGTCTCATATTTGTTCTTCATCAAAATCATTAAACGTAAAGTCATTTTGACTTAACACAATCAACCTAGTTGCAAGGATTACAAAGTGATACCTAACACTTATTTGTCAACTTAATATAGTTTATTAGTTATGGATCTTATAATTAGGGGTTGGCGTAAGAAGAAAGTCCTAAAAAGTGTACCAGGGTCAGATGGTAGAACCTAAAAGGGGATACTATAGAACAACGTAGGGATAGAGTAATATATACAGAATAATGGAAATTGGAAATAGATGCCAACTAGATGAGGAAGAGAGCATTAACTTGTTTAAGGAACGCAACTAAAGAGATCTCGAGTGTTTCTAAAGGGCTTAGGGGGTAGTAAGATGGAGTGTTGGTGGTGAAATAAAGATTTACAAGAAAAGGTTAAGATTAAGAAAGTTCCCTATAAATTTCTATTAGATAGCACCATAGAGGTAAAGTGGGTAGTTAATAGAGAAAGTTACAAATTAGCAAAGAAAGAGGCAAAGATGATGGTCTAAAAAGATAAAACCAGAGCTTATAAGAAATTATACCAATGATTGGAAACTAAAGATGAAGAAAATGATATATTTAAGTTGGCAAGAGCTAGAGAACGAAAGGGACGGGACTTACATCAAGTTTATTGTATAAACGATTAGGCTAGGTGCTTGTGGATGAAAATGTGATATGTACTTAATTAATTATGAATTTATTCCATAAGACTTAGTGATTATTGCTATGAAAATGCTTAAGATACTTACTTTGACTCATATGTGATTTTAGGCACAATTCGGAAGCAAAGAAGTTAAAGTGAGTCGAAAGCATGATATTTGGGCCATTTCTCTGAAGATAAACATTCACTTGTCTTTAGGGAGAAAGAAGAAGAAAATTAGACGAGAAAAGCTCTTCAAAATAACGTTTGTTGGACTAGGAGAAAATATAGAAGATTTAGTCCAAAAGAATAAAATAAAGAAGCAAGGAAAGCATCACTCACTCATATATAACTGCATAGATTTTGCATGGATTTACATGCATGCAAGATGTCTTAATGTGAATTTCGTGGATAGCATCATAAAATTGTGAAGAACTAAAAGTGAGTGGAGAGCAAGGTGTCAACTGCACATAAAAATAAGAGAAAAATGTGAGTTGAAAAAGAATGGAGTGTAAACCGTGAGTGTGTGAGGGCTGGTAAGAGGTTGGAGGCCACTTGTCCAACTCTTTAATTAACTTAGCTAGGAAATATAAAAAAAGCTAGGGATGGTGGACAACATTTGGGGGAGCCGGTTATATTCATTTGGAGTGCTAAAAAGCTTCTCACGGCTGTGAGTTCTCTCTCACAGGCAAGAGAAATTGCCACATCATCTAGGTTTCTACTATAAAATCCTTTGTTTTTGTGACGGCTGGAAGATATGAAAGAATAGAGGGTGTTTTTTTCAGCTGGGAGGAGAAAAAGCTTCTGGAGCCTTCGGGAGAGAAGATAGTGCGATAAAGCTCTCACATATGGAGAGACCTATGGAAGGGTAACATCCCAATGTGGATTCAAAGGTGAAATCGACACTGACGACCCAGTTAAGTGCATTTCTTCTTTGTATTTTTGTTTCTTTCTCTCTTATGTATTGATTGTGTTATCCTATATTGAATGTTTAGGTCTTGTGTAAGAATAATGGAATGCTCTATTTGATTATTTTAACGTAAGAACCCATTGCTAGAATCGAATACAATACTTAATCGTTGTTTTGTTCGATTCATTTGTAGCGACTAATGATTGTAATCATTAGGGATAACATAACCTGGGTTAAATAATCCGAGCTTGAGTGATTATTGCTTAGATTGGTTTGTTTTCTCACTCATAAGGAAGTTATTCAATTAAACTGAGCAAGCGTCTCCTAGGTTTTTTGATAGATAGGGTTAATTAATGAGCTCTTATTAATTAACTATGACCTAAGTAAAAACTAGGATTAATAGAGCTTTTTGTTAATCTACGATCAACAGTTCAAGGAGAGGTAAAAGAACAAAAAATCAATGAAATGTGTTTAATTAGGGTTTAGGCTGAGATTAAACCAAAGAACCTGGTCAATCATGAATTCACCACTTTCATCACTTTTAATGTTTCTTTAATTTATTTTCATTAGGTTAGTTTTATTTTATTTTCTTTAACCAAACAAACCCTCATAACCCAAACACCAATTAATTTCATTTTAACAACTTAACACACACTGTCTGTGGGATCGACCTAGACTCACCACTGCTATAGTAGTAGTCTAGTTTATTTTGACTAGTGTTACGATGCGCTATCAATTTTGGCACCATTGTCGGGGAATGTGGTGTTTTAGTTTTTATTTGTGAATTTAATTGTTTGTTTTTAAATATTTGGTTGTAATTAGTTTCTTTGCATTTATTTCATGATCATTTTAGTTTTTATTCCAGGTTTGTAATATTAAAAAAAATTAGACAGGCGTAAGTAATTTCTTTTATAACCTGTACTCTCAATCCTATGACCAAGGTTGAACTGATCATCCTAACTTTAGTTATGGATAGATAATTAACAAAGTTACTTCTATGATAGCTTGCAAGTTGCACAATAATTCCCGCATAGATTAGAAGCTTCTTAGCAAATTGGAGGAATTAAATGAGGAAGAAAAAGATGAAGAGACATTTGAGAGATTTCTAGAGTGTATAGACTCAGTAGAGATTGGAATTTTGAAGATAGGGAAGATATTATATATGAATGATCATTAATTGAGACCCTATCCTGAAGAACCTCACGTGGAGGAGCCATATGTGACACTTGAAGATCACAATTTTGTCATGTGAGGAGGAAACATGCAGTCGAGCTAGTAACTTTAAACAAAGGCGCTTCTTGAGAGGCAACCCAAAGGAAGTAAATTTCTTTTCTTTACATGTTCACATTACTTTTTATTTACATGTGTGTTTCTATTTTAGTTTTTTTTGCTTGTTTTTAAGTTTTCAATCAAAATGAGAGAAAGAATAAAACAAATGAAATAAACATTTTCTCGTTTTCTATTGCTTCTAAGACTATATAGTCATGATTAGAGAATGAGTTGGCAAGAGAAATTCATAGTAACTTTAACATGTACTTTTACTCTTGTGGTTGATCAATGTGCATTATCTTTAGAAAAATAGTGACTAGTGGTAAACAAAGTCGGTGAGATTTTAAGCCTCATTAGACTGACACATTCATATCAGTCTCATTGTCTTTTGATAATGTGTGACCTTTATGACCTGTACATCCTAATTTTGGCTTGAATTTCTATTCGAGACCACATTTTTATCACATTCATTAACATGGATATGATTAGGAATTCTTTGCTTTTCTGAACTACATTAGCCAAACAGACTACCATTATATAATTTTCCTTTTTGATAAGCCCCTTTAAGCTTTATTTGCCTTTTCCTTGTGTATTAGCCACATTACATGCTTTAACCTAACCAAATGTCCTTCCCAAGCCTTGAAGCTAGTGGAAAATTTGTTGATTTTTCAGTTTTTGGATGTAAAAAATTCTAAGTGTGGGGGTACACATATGTATGGGTTAGTTGTAATGTTAGGAGGTTATTTTATATCTTCTCATTGAAATTCCCATATGGATGAAGTTTATTTTACTTTTTATAAAAGACAAGAAAAAGAAAAAGGAAAAAAGGAAAAAATGAAAAATGTTTAAGCAAATGTATCAAGGAGGAAGTGCATATATGGTTTGCAAGGTTATTCATACTTAATGCATCCTCCTAAAGTTGTATTGAATGGGTTATTTAAATATGTTGAATATGAGCTAGATGTTGGCTTGGATCACTCTTTGTGGTTTCAATGTATTGTCATCAATTGTATGAGTGATCCCTTCGGATTGGTATGTACTCATGTGGTTTGTGTGTGAGAGCTCGAGATTGAGTTGTAAAACTTGTTTTTGTGTTCATCATAATTTATGTACACAATTGTGAGGAAATGTTGGTTTTTGCACTTGATGTCATATTGAGTGTTGCTTTGTTTTACTAACTTTAACGACTTTCATGCTACTTGACCCAAATACACCTCACCTTACCTTTGCCCACATTACAACCTTGAAAAGTCCTTTGATCCATGATTTTGCATATGAACATTAGTGGTGGAGAAATTAAATGATATGCAAAGTTGTGGAATGACATGATCATGAATGGTGTTGAGTGTACGTATGGATATATTTTAGTTAAACACATTTTCCATGTCTACCATTAGATTGCTCAGTTTTTGAAGATGTTGAATGTTGATTGATCATAAGTAAAAACTTGGAATGTTGATTTTTTGCTATGATTTTTGAAAGTGATTCATCTTCTTTTATGAGTATGTATTCTTGGAACATATGGGCAATGAGTCAATGTTTTTAGGTCTATGAGCTTAATTTTGATGTTTTGCCTGAGGATGACAAAAAGCTAAGTGTGGGAGAAATTGATATGTGCTTGATTGATTATGAATTTATTCCATAACACTTAGTGATTATTGCTATGAAAATGTTTAAGATACTCACTTTGACTTATATGTGATTTTAGGCATAATTTGGAAGCAAAGAAGTTAAAGTTAGTTGAAAGCATGATATTTAGGCCATTTTTTGAAGATAAATATTCACTTGTCTTCAGGGAGTAAGAAGAAGAAAATTAGACAAGAATAAGACAAGAAAAGCTCTTCAAAATAACGTTGTTGGACAAGAAGAAAATCTGGAAAATTTAGTCCAAAAGAAGAAAATAAAGAAGCAAGGAAAGCGTCAAACACTCACGTATGGCTACATGGATTTTGCATGGATTATGCATGCATGCAAGTTTTCTTAACGTGAATTTCATGGATAGCATCATAAAATTGTGAAGAACCGAAAGTGAGTGGAGAGCAAGGTGACAAAAACAAGAGAAAAACATGAGTTGAAAAAGAATGGAGTGTAAATTGTGCGTGTGTGAGGGCTAGTAAGAGGTTAGAGGCCACCTGTCCCACTCTTTAATTAACTTAGCTTTGAAATATAAAAAAAAGCAAGCGATGATGAACAACATTTGGGGGAGTTGGTCATATTCATTTGAAGTGCTAAAAAGCTTGTCACGAATGTGAGAAGCCTGTCACAGCCATGAGAAGCTGCTCATGGGTGTGAAAAATATGTCACATCTGTGAGACTCTCTTAGGCCCGTGAAAGAGAACTCACGGACGTGTGACTCTCTCATGCCCTGTGAAAAATATGTCACACTCGTGAGTTCTCTCTCACGACCGTGAGAGACAACTTATAGACGTGTGACTCTCTCACGCCTGTGAGAGATAACTCACGGGCGTGAGAAATTACCACATCATCTAAGTTTTTAGTATAAAATCCTTCGTTTTTTATAAGGGATGGAAGATATGAAAGAGTAGAGGGTGTTTTTCAGTTGGGAGGAGAAAAAGCTTCAGGAGCCTTCGGGAGAGAAGAGAGTGCGATGAAGCTCTCATATATGGAGAGACCCATGGAAGGGTAGCATCCCGATGTCAGTTCGAAGGTGAAATCAATGCGACGACCCAAGTAAGTGAATTTCTTCTTTCTATTTGTTGTTTCTTTCTCTCTTATGTATTGATTATGTTATCTTATGTTTAATGTTTGGGTCTTGTGTAAGAATGATTGAATGCTTTATTTGATTATTTTTATGTAAGAACTCATTGCTAGAATTGAATATAATACGTAATTGTTGTTTTTTCAATTCATTTGTAGTGACTAATAATTTGTAATCATTATGGATAACATAACCTAGGTTAAATAATCCACGCTTGTGTAATTATTGCTTAGATGGGTTTATTTTTCTCACTCGTAAGGCGACTGTTCGATTAAAATTTTCGAGCATTTCCTAGGTTATCCAATAGCTATAGAATTTTTAATAAAGGCGTAGAGACAACATCCCTTTAGGTTATCTTAACACGTCTAAGAGGTATTAGCTTTGAGGGAGATGTAGATTGGAAGGGCGATAGGGCCTAATGAGATACCCATAGACGTGTGGAAGAGCCTAGGAAAAAAGGGTCTTACTTGGCTAGCCAAGCCTTTTTAATGCCATCTTTAAGTCCACCATTGAGTTGAGACTTAGTGTACTAATTCCTCTACACAAGAACAAAGTTTGAAACAATTATAGAGAAATCAAACAACTTAGTTACACCATGAAGTTATGGGAGAGGGTGACTAAGAAGAGAGTAAGAAATGATACACCTATCTCGAAGAACCAATTTGGTTTCATGCCAAAAATGTCTAGGAACGAAGCTTTATATCTCCAAAGAAGATTAATGAAATATCAGGAAAGATATCGTAACCTACACATGGTTTTTATTAACTTAGAGAAGGCTTACGACAGGGTCCCTAAGGGAATCATATGGAGGTGTTTAGAAGTTAAGAGAGTTTCTTTGACCTACAGATTATTATGGAAATGTATGAAGGTGTAAAGACTAGAGTAAGGATATTAGGAGAAGAAATAAAGCATTTTTTTCATTAAGCCACATTTTATTTACAGTAGTAATGGATGAGCTCATGAAAAATATCTAAGTAGACGTGTCTTGGGGTATGTTATTTATTGATGACATTGTTTTAGTGGATGAGACAAAAAAAGGTGTCAATGTCAAGTTAAAAATTTGAAGGGATACTTTAGAGTCTAAAGTTTTTTAATTAAGTAGGACTAAGACCAAATACTTAGAGTGTAATTTTTTGGGTCAAAGGGTGGCTTCCAATGTGGAGTTAAAGATTGGCTTAGAAGTAATAGTTAAGAAAGAGTGTTTTATGTATTTAGGATCTATCATCCAAGGCAATGGAGAGATCGATGAACACATTATTCACTATATCAGATCAAAGGGGCTTAAATGAAGAAGTTTATCAGGAGTTTTATATGACAAAAGATACCACTCAAGTTCAAAGGTAAATTGTTGGCCCTCGATTTTTTTATTTATTATGCATGATTTAAAATAAAATTTGAGGTTTTGATAGATTAATTATTTTTGGAGTTAATTAGTATTTGGTGAAGATTCAAGGTAAGGTCTTACTTAATCTTTTGGATTTTGGGAAGGGTTTTAGTTCAAGAAGCTTAGGAAATGCATGGATTTAAACTTTCTAGGATCAATTTTGTGCATATGTTTCTTTGGGTCCTCAAATTGGAATTCCTATTAAATGGGAATCTTTACCATTGTTAAAGGGAATCAAGAGAGGCAAGAGGAGCAAGAGGAGAGGCATCTTTGAGCAAATTATAAGCAAGGAAATCAAGGTGGGTTACATGTTTATAATAGAGTAAATGAGCCACAAATGTTTTCCTTTGAATCAAGAGAATAAAATGATTTCAATTGCTTCATAAATGTTGCATTTATTGCTTTTAAATGATTTGAGAAATTGCTATATGTTTGGTATGTGAATTTGGATGACAAATTGTGAAATGATGATGGAAATGCGTTTGAAATATTACATGCTTATGAAAGTCATGTTTTCGAAATGTGCCTTTTGGGCAATTTGTTTTCAAGTCATGAAATACATGTTATGTGAGTTTGTGGTGGTTCGTTCTCTTATGTCAAGTGCACATTGACTCTGTTAAAGGCTTCTCCCACCTGCCCGCTAGTGGCATGGAGCTCTTTCATGGACTCCCCTCTGTCTATGACTTTGCGAAACCACTAAGTGGGATTGTGAAAGTTCGTTCTGTTTACGACTATGCAAAACCATTATATGGGATTGTGCTGGCTCGTTTTGTTATCATGGAGATTCGCAAGAAACCCCTTACAGACCTACCCAAACCATTTTCATATACTTAAGTGCTCATGATATGTTGACAAGATTGATGCATACATGATTTGTATTATTGTGAATTTGGTTGAGAATTTGAGAACTATGCGTTTTATGAATTCAATATGAATTTTCTATGACTAATGAACATTTCAAAGGTTTTGCTTGGTATCTATTATAAACTTGTTACCCACGAGCTTTTAAGCTCACCCCCATTTCCTCCCATCTTCAGGTGATGAACAAGAGATCGAGTGATTGAGCATAAAGGCATTACTTCGAATTTTGCTTATTTTGTATTTTAAGCTAGTTTTTGAAAGACAACGCTTTAGTCGCATTTTGAGCAATTCTAGCTTATATGAACTTTGTATTTTCGGATTCTGATGTATTATGGCTTGAAATGCCCATTAAAGCTTTGTAAAACTCCTATCTTTTGATGTTAATGAATATATTTCGTTTTGCTCATGACTTTCCAAGTTTGTTCATTGCATTTTTCAAGTTTTGTATAAGGGAAAAATGTGTGTTTTGACTTCAAGTGAAAAACTGGATTAATCTAAGCTGAATTAGGCAAAGGTGTCTTTTGAAAGTTGTAGCTTATCTTTCTGTCTTTTCAACAGTATAAAGTATGAAATTTTTGGATATCAGAGTTGAGAGATAAGACCATTATAATTTAGTGATGTTGTATAGGATGTATAAAAGCCTCGGTCACAATCTTGAGGAAGCAGGGTGCAATCCTGCACCCCGGGAGTAGCCTCGAGTGCGATCATGACAAGGAAAGGTGCTACCACACCCTGGGAGTAGCCTCAGGTGCGATCACGACAAGAAGTGCAATCGCACCTCGTAACTTCACCAACTTTTCGCCAATCGAATGGTTTTCACGATCTGAACATATTTGATTCTTTTGGCCATAACTTCATCATCCGACCTCCAAATGACTTGATTCTTGAACCAATAGATTCCTAAAAAATTTCTATATCTCTCCATAAACATTTATAGCCTTTGGTGTTGATTTAAAAAAGATTGATGGAAAGAAATTGGGGGAATCGGTTGGAAGGGCATGAATTGGTTATTTTACTGAACATACTTTGGTATTTTAATCATATCTTGATCTATAGAGCTCCGAATGAGATGGTTCTTATTTTAAAATAAACTAGAGACATAGAGCTACAATTGTTCCGAAGAAGTCAAATTATGATTTTTATGACTAACTGGTGTGAGTACGTCACCCTTGTGGGATGTGTGTTCAGATGTCACTTAGAACATTGGGCATGTGTCTTACGAGGGTGAGCTGCCCAAAACTTATAGTATCAGAGCAAGTGTAGGTTTGGTTCCATGTTTAGTATCTTACATGGGCATTTTTGGAAATATGTATCAAGTTATATGCATTTTTGACATGTCTTAACATGCAGCAACAACTAATCCTTAGTCTAAGTCACATATGTATGGGTCACACACATGAGTAATTGTTAAAAGTTTAAACTGATAGAATTAGTGACAAAAATGATACCCTTTCATGATATGAGGAAATGAAAGATGTGGATAAATAGAAATGAGAAATAGTATATCAGTAAATATGACAGATAATGATTCAATGTATTTCTATTGGGGGATGCATTATTGAATATGAAATCAATATTGCATTGTGGTGATATATCCCCAAATGTGAAATGGATGTGAATGTATTGTCTTGGATTGTTTGAGGAATATAGGGATATAAGTATAAATGATGAGATTAGAGTGTACCAGCATAATGCAATGAAAACATAACCTTGTTATGATCTTAAGAAGAGGAAATCAAAACTGAAGTGGTTGCTTGATTAATATGACAAGAGTTATGATCCATTGTAAGAAGATATTAGTAGAATTGAGATTAGAATTTCATAATGATTATGCATCAATAATTTTGAATTGATTAAGCATATATGTATGGAAGATGAAAAAAAATGAAAATGACAATAGGAAAATGAGACAGAAATGAGGAAAGAGTAAAGGGGAAATGAAATAGACATAAATGACTTTTCATGAG
>JAOSBL010000212.1:16066915-16080464 GCA_027568915.1 Erythroxylum roraimae
CAATGCAAGAAAAATACCAAGTTCATTAAAGAACTTCTTGATCCAAATATTCATTTGCACTAAATGAAAAATTGTATATTAACATTATTAACAATTAATACTACATTGGAACCTTTTCAATCTTAAAATAATATTACGCTAAGTAAAATATACCTTAACTAGGATTTACTTATAAAGTTAATATCCTTATAATCTTGAACTTAAATATCAACTCATATATAGAATAATGGATATCTTTAATACTTCATAAATATGAGATATCTCAAACACTATACACGTTTAGTAGATTATCTAAGTATTTGGACTAGAATAGATAAATAAATTCTGTATCTATATCTATAGATCTAATTCCTATAATTAAGTCATTACATTTTCACATCTAATAAGAGTTATTTTTATACTATAATATATTCAAAATTTTAAAAAAAAAGAATTTAGGTTCTCTATGAGCAATATGTCTTTGTACACTCCCACTAAAGAAGACAACTATGCTTTTACTAACCTTCTTGTAGACATGATAAATTTATTATCATTTCCAAAATTGAATCTTTAAATTTGACTTGAAATTGAATCTTTTAACATCTCATAGCCTTTCTATTATACATCATATGTATCAATAAAGGTAATAATTCCAAATGGATGTATTATCATGGGATTTGAATATTTCATAATTTAGCTTACTCCCACTACTTATCTTAAGAACCATTCTCCTATAAGTATATATCGAAACAAAAATTTTGTTTAATGGGATATGTAAGATTATATCTAACCTTTTAGGTATCTCATAACCATTTATTATCCAATTTAATTCTTAACTTATTTGATAATATATGCTTTAACTAAGCATCATCTCGAATTATTAACTTTCGATCTTTCAAAAGTCATACCATTCCATATCTAATATAAAATTTTGCTAATTGATTTAATTGGAACTTTCAAAGGTAAGTTGTTGTACTAGGCATAGCTATAGAAGAAATAAATATTAAATCACATAATATCTCATATTGTATATCCCTCCTTACACATATCCATACTATTATGAAATTTAGTTATTAAGGTATTCATTAGAGAATCTCATTCCATATGAATAATTGAAAAATTAAAATTCACCACATTAATATCATCAAAGTTCTTCAACATTCTCAATACTTAATTTCTATTTTGATTTAAATAATTTGAACTTTCCAAAATTTTAGATTTATATTTCATTTAATAAATATGACTATATCATATAAATTCATTAGTACATCTAATAGAATATAAGAATCATCCTTTTATGAATTGTTATCACATCTAACACATCACATGTATAAGATTTAACAATTTAATAACATCGTCATTTTTTCACCAAAGATTGATTTGGTTGTCCTTTAGTTTAACAAGGTTCACAAATTTCATACGATTTATAATCAAAACTTATCCTTGTATGTAACTTTATGATTGTCATCATGTTAATTTAACCAACATGGCATACAACTTTATATTCTTGTCATTTATCTTAAGTATAAGTCTCTTTCAATCCAATACATACAAACTATTTTTATAAACTTAGATCAACTACTTTTACTCAATAATCGTTTTTTAATCATGGCTTGAATATTATAGTAATGTTGAACCCACATTCAACATTACTCATAAGCATGAACTAGAAATATATATGATCTATATCATATCGTATATAGGCAAGAAAAGTCATGGAATTATTTTTATTTTTAATAATAAACCTTATCATATTATAGTAGAGCATTTAATTGCATTCTATGTTTATACTTTTAATAGGCTAACTTGAATGGAACAATTCTAGTAAGGTACTAAACCTTTCAGCTCAACTCTATACAACCTATTGCGCTATGTTATCTTGGTGTTGACATACATCTTCTATGTTGCCATCAAAGTTGATGAGACATTAGTCAACTTAAAATGTCATTATATTTTGTCGCATATAAGAGATTGACATTTCTTTAAAAATTTATTACCAAATCCTCAATATGATTAACAACAATATTGCATAATGGAAATACAAATTTACTTGACTTTAAGAAATTTTCTTAAACATAACCTAGACAACTAAATAATATAAAGACTTAAATTATATATTTGGTTACTTCTACTATTTTATTTAGAATAATAGTCATCACTACTATTCGGAAAGATTACACTAATCTCTCAAGTGGGCTAGGATCCCATTCAAATTTAATCAATCTTGAGTCACTTAACTAACTAACTAAATTTAAATCAGATAGATAATATCCTTATCAATCACTTTTCATGTGATTTTTATATCTATTATTAGGTGACAACTCTTTGCTAAAATATATCTTATGTATTATTCTTAACTTTGCCTCTAAATTTATATGATCGTAATTCTCTCATCCAAATCATATAGATTTATTGAAGTAGAACTCATTCATTTAAGATAAAACATATTTAGGTTAAAAAAGGCCTTGTGTCACTCAACAAACCTTATAATAAACAGAGCTCTAATTTTATTCTTAAATAATAAAAGGCAACAATCACGTTTTCAATGTGTACTTAATATTTTCACGATGGATGGAATTTTATTCATCTCATCAAACCAAAAATTGCATGTAAGATATCATACATATAAAACATATAATTTAACATGCTTAATATATCAAACATATACTAAAACATGCAATTTGTAACAACCCATACTACCCACTCATAGATATTGTCCGCTTTAGGTTGCCCCTTAGGCCAAATCTCTCACGGTTTTGCTCTTTCCACTCTTGGGA
This sequence comes from Erythroxylum roraimae, assembly GCA_027568915.1. Classification (NCBI taxonomy): domain Eukaryota; kingdom Viridiplantae; phylum Streptophyta; class Magnoliopsida; order Malpighiales; family Erythroxylaceae; genus Erythroxylum; species Erythroxylum roraimae. The sequence continues at coordinate 16,069,672 of JAOSBL010000212.1, forward strand.
AAATGCGTCTTATGGGGGAGAGGTATTCATATCCTTATAAGGCATACTTCGTTCTCCTCTCCAATCGATATGGGATCTCACACTCTCCACCCCCATTAAGGCCTAGCCCTCTTTAGGGCCCAGCCTAGCTGGCATAACAGTTCGAGAACCAGCTCTGATACCATTTATAACAACCATGAGAGTCTTGGCCCGAGGGGTAACCCAAAGTGAACAATATCTGTAAGAGGGTAATCTGGGCTGTTACACAATTTATGCATAAATAATCAAATTATATGTATAAAATATCAAGCTTTGTTTAATTCTGATTATTGATCTTCATCATCTAGAATAATATTTTCAACTTTTTAGCTAATTAAATTAGATCAAATCCATTGATTCCTAAATAAATTGAATTCCTATCCAAATAGAAATTTCATTTGATTTGAAAATAATTTTCAAATTTAATTAAAACTATTTCGAGTTATCTGGACTCCTTTAACAAAATTCAATTAAAAATTATTTTCAAAAAATTATGTTTCTTACTTATTAATTTAAGTAAACTCCTTTTTTCAAATTTTTTATAAGTAAGGCATTATAATCTAATTGGAGAACTATTTATAATCTAATTAGAAGTCACATTTCTTAATTAGAAAACTATTTTCTAATATTAAGAAAATCACTTTAAAAATTAAATAAAACATTTTTAATTAATCAAGGAACTCATTTCATTATTTATTTAGAGTTAGTTTCTCAATTAATAAAAAAATCATTCCTCAACAAATTATAAAATACTTTCAAAATTATTAAAGAATTCTCTCTTAGTTAATAACTGAAAATATTTTTTAAAACTTAATAAAAAAATACCTTTTCTAATAAATCATGAAAGGATATATTCATAAATAAAGAATCTATTTCTAAATAAATAGAATAATAATTATATAAATGAAATAATAAAAAACTTTAATTAAGAAACACTTTTCTTAATTACTTAAGAAACATTTTTCTTAATTATGAAAAGTATAATTAATTGATTTTAATATAATAAAAATAAATCATTTTAATTCTAGAAACAACTTTTCTAAAATCTAAATTTGAGAGTCAATTCAATTATTAATCTTAATCACATTAAGAAATAATTGATAAATTTTTTAAATTGATTTTGAATTTAAAGCTCTTTTAAATTATAATTGGATTAAAGCCATTCTTAATAGGGATTGACTTATTTTAATTATGGAATTACTCAAATTTGGATTATATTAATCCTTATTAACTAACAAATTTAATCCCAATTTGGATTATCCTATTCCAACATCTGTGCATCCTCATTCTAACCCTAAAACACCTCCTCCTCATGTCTAAATACTCATTATTGTAGACCTCGGATAGCTTTATCCTTGCTGCAAAACAACACTCTTCTTCGTCCTTTCTAGAAACCTTAGCAACAAAAGGATGAAATCCTAGCACTGTTACCCTTCTCCAAGCTGCCACCACTTAACACCACAAACTATCCACTGCCAGCCACCAACACTCCCTCGCCACACATAACTCACACTGATGGCTAGTTTACTCCAACCACGTCTAGCTTCTCCACTAAGCATTGCTGCCTCCACGTCGTGTCTGAGCATAAGTCTCCAACTAACGCAGCATCTACCATTTATTTCTACCGCCGGCCTGAAATTTTCAGCTACCCAATGTCACAATCGTTGCCCATTGCATCCACATTGAGGCATCATCTTCTTCTTTATGCAATTATACACTACAACAAAAGTGACCTTTGGGTACGTTTTATTTGACAACGATTTTGTCAACTTTTGATGTTGATTTTGAATAATGTCGCCAAAAGTTTGTCTTTTAGCGACATCTTACAGAATCGTCGCTAAATACAAATCTTTGGTGACTCTTTATGGGAATCATAGTAAAAGGACTGTCCTTTTGCGACAGTTTAGCATTTTCGTCGCCAACGCTGAGCCTTTGACAAAGACTTTGTAAATCACTGCGAAAAGCAAGACTTTTTGTGACAAATTTTTTAAATCTTCACCAAAAGCTTAAATAACAAAATCACTCTCTTATTTATAATTATGAATTCATTAACTTTGACTTAATCATTTTGTAACTAAACATCATAGTTGAGAAAAATAAAATTTAATATTATTGACAATGATTCTAGTAAAAATAAATTTAGCTACCAAAAATTTCAAATCATTTCAATTATTTATGAAACTATAAATTCAAAATTAATTAATTTTACAGAGATTTATACTTTTTATGTTTATCTTTTAAATTATATGATTTGACAATTTTATATGGTATTACAAAAATTTCAAATAGTTTTAACATGAGGTTTGTAATATAATGATATATGATTTTTACAAAAAATAACAAATATTGATATATAGTGATTAATATAATATAATGATATATGGTAAGTAATATAATATTTTAATTAGAAGTTGAACAATTCTTACAGAAAAAACAATAAATAAAGTTTCACTCCTATTCCTTCAAAAAGAAAAAGAAATAATTATTCTTCTAGAGTCCAAGTGACATAAGACTCGATAGATAAGGTAAAGGAGTTCCACGTATCTGGATTTCCAAAAAGGTTCCTTGCAAGTTTAAAGGCATCAATTGAAATAGTCAAAGATCTTCCTCAAGGAGTTAGTTTATTAACACCCTCTTCCAACAACTTTTTGGCTTTAACTAAATTAGCAGAAGATACAGTGAATGATTTCCCATATACAGTATGGATCAATAAATTAGATGAAGCACAAATACCATGCATTTCACCTAAGGAACAAACAGTATAAAACAATCAAAGCTAAATCAAACGGTATAAAGAACCCAAATTCGAACACATGCATACCTGATTGAATGACTTTGTCATCGTCACAATGAACAGAAATAGTTTTTGCAATTGACGACTGTTCCAAGATAACCAATTTTCCTAATCCTGTACGGACCATTGGGACATCACCATGGCTTCCATTTCTATCTATGTTCTCTTGAAGATTCGAGGAAGCTTTAAACAACACATAGTACATACAATCAGAAGTTCATCTTATAGCTTCCTAACAGAAAATGTGATACAAATAATAAAGAAAGAGAGCTAATTTGGATGATACTGAAAACCTTGAAAAAGAAGATCAGCCTTTAAAGGCAAAGGGTGACTAGACTTTGAAGAGGAAATTTGTTGTCCATTGATTTGTTCTTCATCATGGAGAATTTTGCCACATTCCTCCCATTGGAGCTCATTTCGGCCATCAGAAACTAATCGCCACGATGACATTTTACAGTTAATTTATATTAATAATTTTATTTTGAAAAGTCAATAAAAACATAAACAAGTCGTAAATATAACCAATATAGAAACAAAGAGTCCAATTTAATAAGGAAACGAAAAATTATATAAAGTTTTATGCAATTATCAAAATATTCACAAAAGAAGCAAAGATCATCGAAACTTAATTTTTTAACCATCCAAAAATCTCCTACACAAGCACATTCTATATTTGCCACTCATCGTTAAAGATAAAGAAAATGCATACAAGAAATCTAAGCAGATGAACAAACTTACCTGAAGAGTTGAATGACGATTGGGGATTGAAGATATCTCTCTAAAGCAAGACCCTATGATCTCTAGCTACTAGTTGGAAATCTGGATTAAGCAAGAAGACACTAAGTTGGTACAAAAGAATCAAATAATTTCATACCTTGAGGCTAGCTTTCACCTAGGATGGGAGTGATATGTGACTCCTCCAAGAGAAAGTTAATGATTACCTATTATAGAACAATGACCAAAGGTAAAAAGACGATGAAAAGGTGAGAAGCAAGATAGAGGAACTCATACTTAGCAACTTGACCAGCTTGAAGAAGAAAATTGCCTTCGATGGTTCAGCCCTAATTAGGAAGCATCTGGAGACTCTTTCAGTGGGATAGGTGATTGACCTATTTTACGTTAGTCAATATTTAATATCGCAAGTGCATAGTGTAGCTGTAGCTAGTATCGGTAAATACGGGTTGATCCCATGAGGTCGGTTAGTATTAGTAATGAATGTTATTCTATTATCTAGCCTACAAAATGATTATGGGTTTTGAATTTAAGAAACTAAAATTAAACAAATAAAGTAAGCTAGCAACACGAATTAGGCAAGGAATTGGTGACACTAAATTAATTACCGATATCAAATAACTAGTATCTAGGTGTTGAATGCCCCTAAACCCTTAACCAATTGATTTTTTGTCATGCAATTTAGTTGTTGATTTATTGGACCATGGAGATTCCGAAGGTACGCTAGTAGCTGACCTTAAGTCTACTAATAATTAATCCTAAGTTCTTTAGTCTAATAATAACTAATCCTAAGTTTTTTTAACTGAACGACTATGGTTAAAACTTATAGGCTTGTGTTACCGTATTATGAATCCCTCTATTAAATTTAACCCCAATCTAGAAGATTTATGTCGTCCCATCTCTAGGATTGCAATCAACTCTTTCCAATTATCATAAACCTATTTAAACCTAGGATTTTTCGACAGCTATATTTAAAATTAGATTAAAGTCTAATAAATCAGATTAATAGACAATAATAAAACAAATAATTAGATCGCAACAATCAATCAAAAAATTGCATTAATAAATAATCAACACATGTTAAAGTATTCAAGTAGGGTTCATCTAGCCTAAATACTAATAGAAAAATTGGTTATAAATTGGTGAACACGAAATCATATCCGTATATACAGAAAACAGAATATAAAACATCGGAATCATAATTTTACATCTCCCTGATTGTTCTCTATCGTGTATTATGATAATGTAGACGTTTGATCTTGTGTTCTGATGGATCTCTTAATAAAAACTTTGTATCTACTTCAGCTCCTAATCACCTATGGAGTCACCTCTGAACATCTCAGAAAAGTGCCAGTCGCTTCCTCCTTTGTTTCGCCTCTGAAATGTCTATTTTATATGAAAATCTAGGCTTTTGGGTTATACACGGTCCCTTACACGAACATGCATCAAACTGTGCATAATTAGAATCTGCCAAGTATGGAGAAAATGCACGGGTGTGCTAAAATGCACGGCCATGCACTCCTCTAGATTGTTGATTCTCTATTTTATGCTGCATTTTCATTCGAATTCTTCTCCTTTAAGTTCGTAAAGGCAATTATCCTCTATAAACACTCTTGAAACAAATTAAGCACCAAATATATACCAAAAGCATAAAATATCAAGCAAGAATACATTAAATATGGGGTAAAATTATAGTCAATTAAACATTTATTAAATATCCCCACACTTAAGTTTTTGCTTGTCCTTAAGAAAACTATAATCAAAATTATAAATTTACAGCATCAATCCATCGTCAATTTTAACCTGTCCACTCATATTATACATCGTCATATCCTATTGAATCAAATTAACATGTAATCATAATCAAGTTGTCATAAAATTAACTTCCTAACTAATATTAATAATAATCACATCAACTATTGCATTGAAATCAAAAACATACATCTTTACACCTTCACTAAGGTTTCACTCATTACGCTTAAGTGTTTAGGGTGAAAAGTAACAAGACTCTTAATTCATGCATATTAGAATCCTTACCATATGCTTGCATACAAACTAGAAACAAAAATTAAAAGGTCTTTATACAGGTTGTAATGTGACTTAAGTAAGGTATGATTGGGATTAAAGGGATTTAAGTGAAGGAAATTTACTCCATAAATATTACAAGACTTGTTTATAAGACATACATAGGTCCTTTTCAATGCAACTATATCGATACTACTTACTTTTACTTTTTTTTAATCAAACTCGAGCACTCAATACCATAATTTAACAAAAATTAGACGTTTCACAAATTTCAAGTCTCCATAAATAAATAAAGTAAATAACCTTTAAGGTTTACAATAATAAATAGGTTTTCAAAGAAATTTGGATTAAGGTTAATATGTGGGTAAAATCAATGAAAAAGGTTAAGGCTTAACTTGGTTATTCCTAAAGATAAATTTTTGGGTATGGTAATTTCAAAGAAACAAGCTAAAACAAGTTGGTTAATCTAGGTGCCTTCATCATATTAATGCTTCTAATTCAACAAATATGATCTCAACATGCATAATAAAGCAAGTTCTAGAACTATCCTATTATACATGATATTACACATATGAAAAAAAAATAACAAGAGCTTTGAAGAATTTTGGAATTTTGCTCTTTAGGCTCAAAAGCTCACAACAAAGAATAGTATATGTGTGTTTATAATATGTAAATTCATTCACCTTGAATATTTCAATGATTAAGAAAAATATTACTTAGAAAATTAATTTCATTCTGATGATCATCCTTTTGTACACCAATTCGAGTCAATATTTAATAATCAAGTAAAGTATTAATGGAAAAATCTCAATTAATTCAAGACATTAATTAATAAAAGTTAAATTAGGATTATTAAAAATTGAAGAATTCAGTCAAAAATTCAAAATTGAAGAATTTAGTTAAAAATTCAATCAACCATCCCCACACTTAAAAGTGGACATTGTCCTCAATGTTCATAATACAATTAACTATGCAAGTGAGAGGATTGTTTAGTACTTTCTTGATTGTGGAGATTTCTTGATTTAATCCATCCAATGTTAACTTGTCCTTGCAAAGAAAAAAGAAATAAAGGAAATAAAACTAAAACTAAAGAAAATAATCATAAAAGTGTCATCAATTATAATGTTAGCCTGGACAAAATAATTAACGACAAGAAAACTAAAACATACACAAAGGATAAATAAAAAATGGAATAAGATACAATTCAAAATATCTAAAGCATCACGTGATCATGGCTGATCTGACGAGGATGGGTGCTCCTGAGGATGATCTTGGCTACTTGAAGGAGCTATAGATGATTGCCCTCTCGAGAGGGTGGAATCGAACAAGCAACGACAAGACTATTGATTCCATCGACTCTTTTATCCGGTCTGATGAAGTCTCAAGCCTACTCATTCACTCTGTAAGTTTTGCTTGTTATCTCTCCAACTGAGCTATAGTCTACTGGCCTGGATGGAACTCCTACGATGCTCATCCTCTTGTCTATGATGGTGAGGGCTAAGACTGCAGGTCTTCACCTACGGGTCCCTGACGTCGACGAACCATGCGCATATTATGCATTATAGTCAAATTTAATGCCTCCATGGTTGTCTTCTCTAGCATTGGTGGTAGCATATCAAAAATTCCCATCCCCTATGCTAATCTTATCACATATGGTTCAACACAAATTATGTTGACCTTCTTGTCATCACGTTGGCGCCAGAAGAACTAAATGAGAGCATGTCCCAAATGTATAGGCACCCGCTCATTCAGACCACTCAACGTTTGACTCAGAATACTAGGTTTGTATCGGAGTGCTGGACTAGCAATGCTAAAGCCTTTAATATGTGCAGGTTATAGTCATCCTTTGTGCTGAGCCTACTCTAGAAGTGTTATATAGGCCACCTGCATGGCAATTCTATGCATAATTCTTGGTAGTGTGATGTCTCCACGTACTATCGATCATATAGTCCCATGGTGATGGAGAATTGGGTGATGCTCATCTTATGTCTCTCTCCTATCAGTCGAAACTAAACCATATTGAGGCGATCCCCGTTGTAACTTCCCTTCTTTACAGTAAATGTAGAGAGGACTTCCAGAGTCAACTCTCTATAAGATGGTTCCACAATTTTGAAAAATCGAGACCATGCTCTTACCTCCACCAATTCCCTCACTGGTTGGATTAATCCAGCCTGCTCCAAGGCCTCCCAATCAATATACCGGTTAGCTCTAAATTTCTTATCCTTAAGTCGTTGATATTGCTTTTCTTGAGCCCCCGTATTGAACACAAGCATTTGTGGCCTCTTTAGGGGCTGGGCTGGGCTGGTGTAGAGGATTCGCCTTGATAACTCTTTCTAAGAGTCTCTATCTCTCGCTATGTGTGTGGCATCTTTGCCTGAAACGTTTAAAACCAAGTATAAGGAAACTAACTTTTCGATCTCTAAAGCCTACTTTTCCCCACACTTAATTGCAATTATCCTCAAAACGTAATAATTGCGAAAATAAAATAATGATGAAAAAAACAATGAAATGATTTCAAAATTAAAAATAAGTAAAGACCTAAACACTTTAAAAAAGTTGATTAAATTTTTTTTGAAAACTAGTTAATTCCAAAATTAAAATTAGACATTGATTAATTAACAAATTAAAGGACTTAATTGTTAAAAGATAATTCTAAACCTAACACTGGAATTACAAATTTGAAAAAAAAATGTACAAAATTGATGCAATTAAACATGACATCCATGGAATTAAACACAAGCCCATACTTAATTAGCATCAGAACTAACTACTTAACCTAATTCAACATAAAATATTCGCAATTAACATATGTAAAATGGCAAAATCTTAAGTTTGCAATTAGATTTGAATTAAAACCCAATTCACATGCAATAACTCAAATTAAATGATAAAAACAACTGGGTGAAGATTAAATCTAATCATTATACACTAAGAAAGCAATTAAACACACAAATTCCCTAAAAGTCCCAAAATCACGCAATCGACGTTTTTGGTTGAAAAGCTTGCAATAACATGAAACACCCAATAAATCGTGCATAAACAAGTGAAAATAATATGGAAACTTACTTGGATGTCTTTAAAATTGGCTAAAAATGAAAAGAAAAAAAAGGATTGAGATAGATAAGGGTGACGTCAACTTTAAGTGGGAAACATGAGAATTAAAGAAATTTGAAAAATTAGGGCATTTTAATGTGAATCACGGCTGTGCACAAGACCATGCACTTCTCAAAATGTCGTGATTAATGAGTTTTCACGTTTAAATGCACGACACTGTGCATCTGAACACGCAGAATAATTTTTATGTTCTTTAATTGTGCAACTTCAAATTTTAATTCGTAACGCAATGATCCTTACACATCATTATTAAAAAAAATAATTACCCCCTAAGTCGCAATTATGCACAAATTCTCTGAGATGCTTAACTTGTATCATAAAACATTCAAAAAAGAAATTTAAAACCTATTTTAAAATAAAATCTAAAACAAAATAACATCAAAATCATAGGTTGCATCCCAACAGTGCTTCATTTACCGTTTAACTCAACGTACTTCTTTCGCTCAAGGTGGTTCAAGTGAATCATGTAATTTTCGCTTAATTATAGGCTTCATAACATGTACATAAGCTAATTATCTGTGTTTTTCTCCACCTTTCTTCCTTGGTTTATTTTTTTTAATTATTCTTTTGAATTTTTGGCTTCTCAAGTGGATCCTTGCTAGTGGAGTCCTATAAAACTTCTTCACAAGTTTCCTTTATCTTGATTGGACCCACCAATTCAAAGGGATTTTTCTTACCATCTGATACTTTAAATGAAATCCTCTTCTCCCTCACTCTCAGAGTTAGCTCGTCTCCGTCAACATCTATAAGAGACTTGGTGGTAACTAAAAATGGTGGACAATGGATATTTCTACATCTTCATCTATGTCCAAGACGGTAAAGTCAGTAGGAAGGTGAATTTGTCTACTTCTGGTGTGCATCCTTGATTATGCCCCTAAGATGGTGAAGTGATCCATCATCCATTTGCACACTCATCCTAGTTGGTGTTAATTCACCTAATTTCATCTTCTTACTTAAAGTGTAAGGCATCAAATTAATTTCGGCTCCTATGTCCAGAAACACCTTATCGAATTTAACACTACCGATAGTACAAGGATTATAAAATTCCCTGGGTTAACTTATTTCTATGGTAGTGTTACTACTTCGTTGGAGCTCTCCTTACTTGATTCTTCGTTGTCCTTCTTCGATTCCTCTCTATTTGATGATATCCCTTCCAATAATTTCATACTCTTTGGTCTACTCAAAAGGAGTTTATCACAAGGAAACTCTTTTATAAGTTTCTTCAATAGACCAATGACATAATCTAACTCATCTTCCATTTCTTTTCTCTTAGTTTGCACAGCGTTCAGAATAGAAGGTTGAGATTCCTTGACTTGCTTCAGAGTAGGTTCACTAACCATTTTAGAGTGACCCTCAGTAGTCATTTCTTCATCTTCTTCCTTGCGAGCTTCTTTCTACTGGACCGGGTGATTGCATTATCCTTTCCTTTGTGTTTTTTTTCATTTGTGCTTGGCAAACTCCCTTTAGGTCTTTTTGCCACTACTTTGGCCAGTTGGTCAAATTTTAACTCCAAGTTTTGTATGGATGTGTCTGTTTGTTGATGTTTTGCCTTTAAATCCTGAATAAATTCTAGTATCAACTCATTCATCCCCAGTTCCTTAGTTGTGATGTTTGTGCCTGAAATCCAGGTGGAGGGTTATTTCTTTACTGTATCTAATTTGCCCATGAAAAGTTAGGGTGGTTCTTCTATCTCGGATTGTACGTGTTACTATAAGGCCCCGTTTGGTTGACGGGAAAGTAAAGTGAATTTGGAATATAATTCCTTAGAAAATAAATCTATGGAAAGTAAAGTTATTCATATGTTTGAATACTTATAAGAATTCTAATAGGAAAGTTGGGTGGATTCTTATTATAGTGTTTGGTATGCAATAGTATTTTATAAAATGTAACTTAATTTTGACTTGTATTTCCAATTATATCCCTACAAACTGAATAAAAATTGAAATCGTTAAATAAGAAAAAATATGAACTTGAAGAGCAAAAATATTCAAAATCCAAATACCCGTCGATACTAAAATTTTAAAAAAATAGGGAAAATTTTCAAAAAAATTTGAAATTTCCCTCCCCTCCTCTTATCTCTCCTTCTCCCCCTAAACTTTTGAAATTTCCC
>JAOSBL010000212.1:16080564-16093767 GCA_027568915.1 Erythroxylum roraimae
ATAATAATAATAATAATAATAATAATAATAATAATAATAATAATAATAATAATAATAATAATAATAATAATCTAACGAGGATGGGTGCTCTTAATGCTGATACTAGCTACTCGAAGGAGATATAGATGAGTTGCACTCGTTAGCTGGTGGAATTGGACAAGTAATGCCAAGATGGCTCGCTATTGATTCCATAAACTCTCTCATCCGTTCTGATGAAGTCTCAAGCTTGGTTATCTGCTCTACAAGTTGTGATTGTTGTCTTTTTAGTCGATTTATAGTTCGCTGTTCTAGATGATACTGCTTTCGGTACTCGTCCCCATATCTGTGATGGTGAGGATTGAAGCATCTCTGATGTTGATGGCTCATTGGGTTCCCCTGTAAGTCGGTATACATATCCTATGGGTCCCTGACGTCGACGAACCATGTGCATATTATGCATTATAGTCAAATTTAGTGCCTCTATAGTTGTCATCTCTAGCATCGGTGGTAGCCGATCAAAAATTCCCATCCCCTTTGCTAACCTTGTCACATATGGTCTAACACAAATTGTTTCAACCTTCTTGTCCTCACTTTCACATTGGAAGAACTAGACAAGAGCATGTCCCAAATGTGTAGGCACCCGCTTAGTCATGCTCCAGAGGTAGATAACATTTATATTGTTGACTACTCTCCATCTATTACCTCGATCGCTCAACGTATAACTCAAAATACCACATATATGCTTGAGTGCTAGACTGCATAATGTCAAAGCCTTTGATATGCATTAGTTGTAGTTGTCCTCAGTGCTAAGCCTGCTCCAAAAGTGTTATGTAGGCCAACCACATCGAAATTCTATGCCCCATTCTCTGTAGTGTGGTGTCTCTACGTAATCTCAGTCATATAGTCCTATGGCGATGGATAACTATGTGATACTTATTTGATGTCTAACTCCCATTAGTTGGAACTGAATCGTATTGGGGAAATCCCCGTCATAACTTCCCTTCTCTATAGAAAATATAGAGAGGACATCTAGAGTTAACTTTCTATAACATGGTTCCGCGATTTTGAAACCATACTCCTACCTCCACCACCTCCCTTACTGGCTAGGTTTACCCGACCTACTCCAAGGCCTCCCAGTCAATATACCAGTTGACTCCAAATTTCTTGTCCTTGTGCCTTTGATACTGCTTTTCTTAAGCCTCGACATTAAATGTAAGCATTTGTGGTCTCTTTAAGGGCAAAGCTGGTGTAGAGGACTCGCCTCGATGTCTCTTCCTTGGAGTCTCTCCCTCTCACTGTGGCATCTTTGCTAGAAATGTTTAAAACCAAGTATAAGGAAACTGACTTATCGATCTCTAAAGCATACTTTTCCTTACACATAATTTCGATTATGCTAATTGTACTAGTTGCGAACAACAACTTATGAAGAAAACTTAGGCAATAAAAAGATTTCAAAATTAAAACAAATAAAGAAGTAAACATTTAAAGAAAGTTGATTACAAATTGCTTGAAAACTAGTTAATTCCAAAATTAAAATTAGACATTGAGTAATTAACAAATTATAAGACTCAATTGTTAAAGGACAATTCTAAACCTAACTTGGAGTTAAAACCTCGAGAGAAAAAATTATGCAAAATTGACGCAATTAAACACAACCCTTTGAAACTAAACACAAGCCCATACTTAATCAACATCCGAACTAACTGCTTAACCTAATTCGATGTAAACATTGTGCAACTAACATATGTCAAATGACAAAATTGCAAGTTTCGTAATTAGATTCGAATTTAAACCCAATTCGCATTCAATGACTTATATTAAACAATAAAAATAATTAGGTGAAGATTAAATCTGATCATTAGACATTAAGAAAGCATTTAAATGCACACATTCTCCGAAAGTCCCAAAATCATACAATCAACGTTTTTGGTTGAAAAAATTGCAAATAACATGAAACAACTAATAAATCATGCATACAAAAGTTAGAGTAACGTGAAAACTTACTTGGGTGTGATTAAAATTGGATGAAAATTGCAAAAATTAGGTTGAGAATATGAATGATGTCGTTGGCTTAGAGAGGAAGAGAAGAGAAAATGAAAATCTGAAGAATTAAGGCATTTTGAACGTAAATCAAGAAAGTGCACTTGGCAACTTCAAATTGTAATCTATAACGTAACTGTCCTTGTACATGCATCTGAATGTGCAGAATAATTTTAAAGTTCTTTAGTTGTGCAACTTCAAATTGTAATCTACAACGTAACAATCCTTGTACCTCATCATTAAATCACATAATGAACTATTCCTAAGTCACAATTATGCTCAATTTCTCTGAGATGGTTAACTTGCATTAAAAAACACTAAAAAATAAAATAAAAAACCTAATTAAAAAAAATATAAAACAAAATAAATTTAAAATCATAGGTTGCCTCTTATGTAACGCTTCTATTATCGTTGTTATCTCGAAGCACGTTCTTCACTCACGGTGGTTTGAATGAATCATATGATTGTGGCCTAACTAGAAGTTTCATAACCTATAAGTAAGCAACTTGACTGCGCTTTCTACCAACTTTCTTCTTTGGTTTATTCTTCTTATTATTCTTTTGAATTTTTGACTTCTTTGGTGGTTCCTTGTAAATGGAGTCGTATAAAACTTCTTCACAAGTTTCCTTTATCTTTATTGCACCCACCAATTTAAAGGGATTTTTCTTACCGTTAGATACCTTAAATGAGATCCTCTCGTCCCCACTCTCATAGTTAACTCGCCTCCGTCAACGTATATAAGAGAATTGGTGGTACCTAAAAATGGTCGCCCAAGGTTGATGGGTATTTCTATATCCTATTTTATGTCTAAAATGGTGAAATCAGTCGGGAAGATGAATTTTTCTACTTTTACCGACACATCTTTGATTATGCCCCGAGGATGGTGAAGTGATCTGTCAGCCATTTGCATACATATCCTAGTTGGTGTTAATTTAAATAATTTCATCTTTTTACTTAATGTGTAAGGAATCAAATTAATTTTGGCTCTTAAGTCTGCAATATCCTTATCAAATTTAATACTACCAATAGTACAAGGAATATAAAAATTCCTTGGCTTAGCTTGTTTCTAGGGTAATGTTGCCACTTCATCGGAGCTTTCCTTGCTTGAATCTTCTTTCTTCAACTTCTTCGGTTCCTCTTTGTTTGATGAGATATTTTCCAATAATTCTAAGCTTTTTGGTCTATGCAAAAGGAGTTTATCATAAGGAAACTCTTCCTTGAGTTTCTTCAACAAGCTAATGACATAATCTAACTCTTATTCCATTTCTCTTCTCTTCGCTTTCATAAAGTTCAGAATAGAAGGATGAGGTTCCTTGACTTGCTTCAAAGTAGTTTCACTAACCATTTTAGAGTGACCCTTAATAGTCACTTCTTCATCTTCTTCCTTGCGGAGCTTCTTCGTACTGGTCTGGGTGATTGCCATTATCCTTTCTCTCGGATTTGTTTTAGTTGTGCTTGACAAACTCCCTTTAGGTCTCTCTACCACTGATTTGGACAGTTTGTTAAATTTTATTTCCAAGTTTCATATGGATGCTTCTGTTTGCTGATGCTTTGCCTTTAAATCCTGAATAAGTTCCAATATCATCTCATCCACACTTAGTTTCCTTGGTTGTGATGTTTGTGCTTGAAATCCAGGTGGAGGGTTGTTCCTTTGTTGTCCTTTATTTCCCTATGAGAATTTAGGGTGTTTCCTCAATCTTGGATTGTATTTGTTACTATAGGGATTATTTTAAGATCTTGGAGCATTCCCCAAATAGTCTATATGTCTGGGTTGATCTGAATGACAATCTTGTCATAGGTGATCTATCCCACACAATTCACATTGCATCACTCTTCCCTGTGGAGGCATAGTAATGTTGTCTATATTCTTACTCAGGGCTTCCACTTGACTTGTCAGTCTCATTACTGCATCTACTTCTTATACTCTATATGGCCTTTAGTGGTTTGTGCTCTAGCTGAGTACCATTGATAATTATTCATGGCCATGTCCTCTATTAATTCTTAGGCCGCTTCAGGTGTCTTATTATTTAGCGTCCCTCCAGCTAGTGCAATAATTAAGTTCCTTGTATTCTGACTTATTCCATTATAAAATGTTTGGATTTACATCCACAGAGGTATTCCATAATGTGGGCATCATCAAAGAATCTCCTTAAATCTTCCCAAGTTTGGTACAATGATTCTCCTTCAGTTTGAGAGTAAGACGAGATGACTTTCCTAAGTTTCACAGTCTTCACAAGATGAAAGTATTTCAATAAAAAATTTTATGCTACTTTATCCCGTATGGTTTGTGACAAACGTGGCATATAATTGAGCCACTGCTTTGCTTTTCCTCTCAAAGAGAAACGAAATATACAAAATCTAATGGCATTATCATTCATTCCATTTATTTTAAAATTATCACAGATCTCTAAGAAGTTAGAGATGTGCATAATAGGGTCTACATCTCGAAGTCCGTCAAATTGGACTGGCTGCTACATCCTTTGAGTGATACTCGACTTGATCTTAAAATTGTTTGCTTTTACAATCGGTCTCACGATGCTGGATTCCCTACCATTTAAGTCAAGTCTAACATAATCTAATATTGTTCATAGTTGTTCTACCATATTGCACAATCCTTCAGTGTCTGCATGGACTTCAAAGTCCTTTATTCGACGATCTAATTCAAACTCCCTAAGGCTTGTTCTACAACAATTCCTACACACAGTTTTTTCTATCTTATGATCTATGTAAAATAAGTTTTCATTGTTACTCTAGGTTATAAACTAACCTAGAGTCTAGCCTCAACTAAGGAAATAACCTAACTAACAAAAATAAATTAAATAACGAAAAGTAAAAAAAGCAATTAAAGAAAAACAAATTAAATAAAAATAATTAAAGCAAATAAAAAAGAAATGACTAGATTAATAAAACTCAAGTGTTCCTAATATCACCTTCCCTGGCAACAGCGCCAAAAACTAGATTGGACTATTTCATAAGTAGCCAAAATTTAATATCGCAAGTGCACAGTATGTTGTAACTAGTACTGGTAAGTATGGGTTAATCCCACAAAGACGGTAAGTACTAGTAATTACTATTATTCTATTATCTGGTCTTCAGATTGATTGTGGTTGAATTAATGAAACAAAAATAAAATAATTAAAATAAACAAGAAACAGGATTTAAAGCAAAGAATTAGCAACACTAAATTAATTACCCATATTAGATAATTAGTTCCTAGGCTTCAAATTCCCCTAAACCCTTAACCAATTGATCATTTTTCATGCAATTATGTTGTTGATTAATCAGACCGTGAAGATTCCTAAGGTATGCTAGTAGCTGACCTTGAATCTACTAACAACTAATCCTAGGGTCTCTAACCGAATTACTCAGGTTAAAACTTATATGATTACATTATCGTATTATGAATCCCTCCATTATGTTTAACCCTAATCAAGAAGATTTATGATATTCTATCTCTATTGCAATCAACTCTTTCCAATTATCGTAGATCTATTCAAACCTAGGATTTCTCAATCGCTAACTGTGAAATCAAATTGAAGTTCAAAACTCATATTAATAAAGAACACATAAAATGGATAATTGGATCTCAATAATCAACAAATTTAATTTGCATTCATAAAAGAATCAAAACATGTCAAAGCATTCAACTAGGGTTCATCTGACCTAGATACTAATAAAGAATTTAGTTATACATCGAAGAACACTAAATCATATCCATATAAACAGAAAACAGAATAGAAAACATTAGAATCATATTTCTAAATCTCCCTGGTTGTTCTCTATTGTGCATTTTGACAATGTAGATGTCTGATCTTGTGTTCTGATGGATTTGTCAATAAAAATCTACCGTCTTCCTCTTCTTAAGCTCCAAATCACCTTTGGAATCATCTCTGAACTTCACAGAACATTGTTAGCTGCTTCCTCCCCTGATTTGCCTCCGAAACGTTGAATTTATATGAAAACCTAGATTTTAGGTTATGCACAGTCGTGTATCGAAATGTGCATAATCAGAATTTGTCGAGTACTACAAAATTGTTGATTTTCTATTTTCACGCGATTTCGTTCAAATTCTTCTTCTTTAATTCTGTGAAGTCAATTATCACCTGTAAACACACTAGAAGCTTATTAAGTACCAAATAAAAACAAAAGTATCAAGCAAGAATACATTAAATATGGGTTAAAAATATAGTTAATTAACCATCAATTAATATTAAAGGTATAAGAGTAATTGGCTTGTTTTCTTTCAAAAAGGAATACCTATTCCTAAATCCATTATACATGAATTTTTTTATCATATTCCTATGACCTTTCTAATAGAATATGTCGAATTTGTATAGCTACTATGTCACATAGTATCTCATCTTTAAATCTACCATTATAAAAAGAAACTAGCACATATTTTTTTCACCATTTTCTTCCCACATTGATTAAGCCACTAAAGTTTATATGGCTTTAGATGCTTTGCATTGGGAAAACTCAAATATTATATAGGAGTAGTGCTAGGTATGTTATTGTAACTTCCTTCATTACTATATACCTTTTTATAAATATGGCATCTAATATGTAAAATGTTCTCTCTTTATTAATTTAACTTATCTTTTTTTATTTGAATACTTAATGCTCTCCTAGAAACGAGCAGCTTAACTTTGATAGTGTACTCAATGTTATCATCACTAACATTATCAAATAGTGGCATGGATTCCTTTTTATCTAGCTCACTCCCACTATCTACTTCTCAATCATCCCTTATGACTATAACCTATTTATTTGACATTAAGATGCAATATACCATGTTTTTAAATAAAAAATATTTAATATCTATATTTTAAGAGGGTTGAGAATTAGCTTTTCCTTTATTCTTATTATAGATGTCCTGTTAGCTATAGATTGTGTATCTTTGGTTTCAAAAGAACTCTTGTTATCCCTTTTCCAATTAGAATTCTAAGAATTACTAGGACCAGTAGGATACTTTGATACTTCTTTACATTTAATTGCCTCTCCATTTTCATATCCATATACATCTCTTCTAACTCCTTCTAATTTTATAACTATACCACTTCAAATATATCTATATCCAAACAATTTAGGAATCATGCTATAATTGCTTCTCTATCCTCTAGTATGTTGACTTGAATCATGACTACTTCCATCTCGTTATGAAAATATTCTAATTTTTTGAAACTTATGAAATTATATACAAATTATAATACAAATCCTTATATTAATTACTAGGCACAAACTCCTCATTGTAAGAGCATTCAACTCATTCAAATATATATATATATATATCGTTTATGATTCCTAATTGATCCCACTAAATAATGGTATAATTAGTAAACTTTACCAAAATAGCTTCATTTTCTTCTTTAGAGTAATTATGATAATTAAAGAACAATTCTATGATTTTCTCCTACCCTAAGTAAGCATATAGATTTTTTCTAACTTTAAAGAAGTAAACAACTTCATTTTGTTCCTTTGATGTTAAGCCACCTCTATAATACATATTTAAAGGCTGTAAGAAGAAGTTATTAAAAAAATATTCACAAACTCACTTACCTGTATACTCCTAAAAGATGTCAAATTACTCACATTTCACTTTTTGCTTAGATTTTCTCGATGCCGATCTCGCACACTCTTACCTTTTACCCCCATTTGCTTCTTTTTCAATTTATTTAAAGAAATAAATAAAAATAATCAAAGAATTCAACTTCATAAATATTTAAAATTAAGAGATCTAATGGTGAATGGAAGAAACAAGTCATATGTTAAATAAGAAGCAAAGGAATTAAATGCAACAACTAGATTTAAATCCCTTTTTTAATAATATTGAATCTATATTAATTTGTTTCGTTTCTTTTTTATTTTTCATTTAATAAATGAAAAAATTAAAAAATATTGAAGCAAATATCAAATTTGAGAAACATTAATATTGTACCAAAATGAATGTATGAACCAAAATCAAAATTTTTTATCACCAAAAAATGAAAAATTGATCAAATAAGAATCTATCATGCAATTCTTGTGTAAAGAGTAGAATAATATAGTTTGAAAAAGGCACTAAACAATGAATTAATAGAGAAGAAACTGTAATATAAGAAGAAGAGATTAAAAAACTCTAAATAAGAAGATGACATAAACTTACTTGATTAAAACTTTTAAAAAAATATAAAGAAAAAATGACCAAAAAGATAATAAAACTTGATCTAAGCTAGATTCTAATAGTAACTGTTGTGAAACCACCTAATAATAAAACCTAAAGAACCTAAGAAGATTGAAATCTTATTAATAAAGTTAAATCAAAATTTTTTAGTAATTGAACTATTGATTATGAGGAATCAAGAACCAAGTTCAAACAATATTTTATACACCATAAAGAAGGAATTCGTTGATACGTTTTGAAGTTAAATGAAGAACAAGGGGTAAAGAACTCATAGCTTTTAATATTTCGCAACTCAAATTTCTTATATTGATTAGAAATATCCTTTCTATATTGGTTGAATATAGAAAATGTTATTAGATTATAAGTGTACTAAGGATACCTACTTAAATTAAACATTAAACGCTACTTAAATTTGAAGTCTAATAGTTCTTATTTTACTAGGAAACTAACTACTAGTTTTACTTTGGCTAGGAATCAGTAGAATGCTTTAGTTAATACTCTAGGATTTCTATTTCAATCAGATTCCACATTTGACAAATAATGTACAATCTTTATAGAGTTTCCAAAATAGAATTTATTCTTATAATAAGTCACAATCCAAGTAGGAAGATAGTAAATAACTAAAAGATCATATTAAGCATGTTTCTAATAGAATAGAACACTAAATAAACAATGGTCTGTAAAATTAGCCATAATTTTATGAGCTTATGCATCTAAATCTTCTATAATCTTATCTTGGATCATATTAACTAGTGTTTATTCTTCCTTTGTGTCCACAAGGCTTCCTAAAATGCTTTTTGACATACTCTTTGAAGCTTGATTTGTGTATATTTCTTGCATCCAAAGTCTTTTTAAACTTTATACTCCTAACTCTTATAATTAGTCCACTAGGTATATGCAGTGGATCCTTTTATTGGTTAGATATGCTTACATCATTTCCTATTGAGTCAAAACAACAATTAACAACTCTTAAAACACTATATTTATAATATTAGTGAAAAAAAAGGAATAATGAATAATAAAATATTACAGCAATAAAGAAAACCTTTCAAGTTTATTGATTGTTCTATTTGTTTTCAACTTCTTAAGCTATCTAAGATTCTTTTAGAGATAAAAATCAAAATAGAGTGATTTGATATGATTAAATTAAGAAATCTAAAGGCACATGAAAAAATCAAAGAGGAAAAGGAATAAACTATGCATGAAACCTTACCTTAAACATTCATTGAAAACCAATTTTACAATCTCTTAAAGATTAATACTCTTTAAAATCAACCTTCAATAAGCGACCTCTAGATAAAAGAATAGAATGAATAGTCAAATGGAGAAAAACATAAGATCCTTGAAAAAAAGGAATAAACGTAGAACAAGAAAGAAACATTGTTAACAATGCTTTACCTAAATGATTTTTAGGAGTTAATGAAGGCTTTTCTTTTGTAAGATGCAAGATAACTTGCTCTAAACTTGAAGATTATCATTTAGGTTAAGGAAATAGTAAAAAAGAGGGTTATAGAGCTTGATTTAGAGAGAAGGTTTAACGACAAATAATGATTCTCTTTATTTTTAGAAAGGAGAAAACACTTTTATATGACAAAACAAATAGTCGCAATTAAAAGTGTATGAGATCTACATTTCATAATTTGCAATATTTAATCTTTTGATGTACAAAACATTAGTTGATAAGACTAAAATGTTATTGAGAGATACATCGAACTTTAAAATGACACCACTTATTATTCTTTAATGATAAGTTAATGAGATGTGAAAAGTTATAATTGCCTGCTACATTCAACCCAGATTGATTGCAAATTTATTGAATTTAGACCTTTCACTTGGCTTTTTCACTGGTTAACTTTTAGATCTATAAATGTGATTAAGTTTGAATTTATTAGAGATCACTGATCAATATAAGTTTAGTTTTACAATAAATATTACAATTATGAGGCAATTAATTATATTAAATAGACACTCAAGATTTTTTTTAATGTTATGAGGTAATTTATAACTCTAATTATTGATTAGTAGTGGAGACAAATTTGAGTCAAACCACGTGGGAATCTCCTCAACCATTGGATCTTTATGAATTTAATAATCTATTTTTCTCAATTTGCATAACAAGATTCAAAAATAAAAATGTTAAACAATGGTATACTTAGCAATAATTTAACAATGAAACTTTGTCAAAAATAAAATGAAATTGGTTGATAGTAGATATATGATTGATAAATTGAATGAATGAACTAAATGGTGCTCATAGCATTATAAATAGTATTATTTTTAACAAAATGAATAGATTGGTGGATATCACCTTGATTAAGTTAGTTGATTCATGGCCATTCACTTTTGAAATATTATATTTTTAGTAAAGCCACTCCCTTGGAAATTTATATTGCAAAAATATATAATTAATAATTATATTATATAGATCATAATTATTGTTGTTAACTGATGTAAATGTGCAATAATTATAAGACTCTTGTTTACATATCGAATGTCCATCAAGAATTTCCATGTTGTTGTTCTCTTAGAGATTGATCTCTAACTTATATCTATAAAAGGGAAGAAAATTTTGATTTTGTTCATCTAAAAGTCTGGCATTTAGATGCCAATTTTCTAATCTCAAATAATTATATATCTAAATCTTATGATTAAAAAATCCTTTCATATTTTATTTTTTATAATGGTCCATTCATTAATTACCTATATTTGTTTGACTAACAAACATCATTTTATCTAGAAACAATACTTCATTTAACAAATTCAAAATTATAGTAAGAAAATTAAATATAACTAAAAGCAAGACAAAACCAATATGCTATAAAAGTGGTAACTTTATACTGTATTAAATTGTCTTAATAAAAGTATCAGCATAAAAAAAGAACACTATCTTGTGAGGAAGATCAAGGAAAAGAAAATAAATACAAATATAATGATAAACCTTCTTGAGGAATATCCCTTTTCGATATAACTGATGAAGAACATATGTAACATCTCGTTATTTGCGGGAAGGTTAGAATAGTAAATAGGAGTGATTATTGAGAGGCTAGAAATGCAATTTTATGCTCATACATCACATACATGTGAATAGTGACATTTTTGCACATGAAAATAATTGTACATGCAGTCATTGACATTCCGGGTATATTTGTGAATAAATGTGATTGTTTTGAAAATTTTGGGTTATTGGTAATGAAAATTTTTTTGGAGACTAAAATTGTGGAGTTCGAATTTTTGGAGAATTTTGGAAAAATTTTCTGAAATTTTTCGGGGTAATTTTTGGACTAGGAAAAATGTCAAGTGGCAGACCAATTAATAAGTGGTAGTAGAAATTACTGTCAGATAGCATTGGAATTTTGGATATATGACTTGTCATTAATTAGGAGATTATTGGAATTGGAATTGGGTTTGAATGGACTAGTTTAATAGGTGTAATATGGTTGGCCCAAGGAAAAGTGGACATGTGGCAAGTGACAAGTGTCACTTGCCAAGCCATGTCTTATAACCATTTGTTTAAATGTTTAAAAATCCATTCTTGCTCTCTCTCACGATACTTATCTTTCAAACAACATTGGGAGCTTTGTTTTTGGGTTCTTTTCTCTCATTTTGTGGCTTCATCTTCCTCTCTTCACCTCCTTCATGATTTGTTGACTTATCTACTTTGAACCTTGCTCCATCTTTCACTTATACTTCCATCTTGTTGTTTCTTCAAGTTGCCATAAGAAAAACCTAGCTTTATCTCTTTCAAGATGAAGAACATGGGATGCATGGGAACTAGGGTTTAGTGAGAGTTTGAAGAGTTTGGAGTTCAATCAAGTAAGTCTTGGTTAATTAAAGCTAAAATGATGATTAACTTGAGTTATGATGTTTTGATATTGCAAGGTTTATGTTTGCGTCATGGATGATGATAAATTATGTTCATATCTTGTTTTTGTATGTGTTGGATGAGTGATAATACATGTAAGGGTATAGAGAGGTTTGGAGATTAAATGGATTTCAAAGGGGTGATTGGATGAGTGTAGCAATTGCTTATAAATGGGTACTTACATATGCTCTATTTTTGGTTAATGCTAAATTATAGATCATGATTTGTTTGTGAGTGGTTTATTGAGTTGAATTAGGTAGAGAGTGATTAGGAAATGTAACGGAAGAGATAAATGAGGTATAAGAAGAGGTAAATGCAAAGTCTTGAAAGTTGAAAATCTGGAAATTTTCTTTGAGTATGCTTCAATGTATTGGCCATAACTCTTTCTATTGTTAAGCAATTGGGATGATTTTTCATTTGGCTTAAACTATAAGTGTTTGGCTACATTTCTTGTGAAGACCATGACTTTTAATTTTGTCTTTAAGAGTCTCAAATCTTGACATAAATTGAGGAACTTGAGTGCAGCAAAGTTATAGATGAATGTCTTGTTGTGTTATATTTTGAGTGTGTAGGAATGCATTATATTTGGGTGTTTATGATCAAGTGGGGGATATGAGATATGCATGGAGGATGTTGAGTTGAAATTGCATATATTTGAAAGAGTTATCCATAGAGAAGAGTTGGAATTTGGTAGTGAATGCATGATAAATTGTGTTTACATGGATATGGAGTGATAAATGCTTAAGAATAGGTGAATTTGGGATGCTTAAGAGTGTATGGAAGGTTAGAATGGGTCTAGGACCCTTTGGAGGAGTTTTAGAGGTGAAAATTTTGGTTAACCCGAAGGTTACACGGCTTGCCCGTGTAAATTCACACGGGCCGTGTTTTTCCAGGCGTAGGGACACAATTTCACCCGAAGGTTACACGGCCTGACCATGTAATTTCACACGGTCCGTGTATTTTGACCCCTTAACGACAGAATTGCAATTTTTGGTCTTCATAAAAGTTGTATCCCTAGATGTCTTCTTTCCAACCGTCCAAAAATGAAGTCAATCCGACTTCTATAGTGAGAGATATAGCGTTTTCGCCAAAGTATGTTCAGTTGGAGTAAAGTTATGAACATGGTTGCTTCTTTTGACTATAACTCCTTCTCTAGACCTCC
>JAOSBL010000212.1:16117858-16129645 GCA_027568915.1 Erythroxylum roraimae
AAGACCCCATTAGCCTTTCCCCTTCACAAGTTGAATGAAGCATTAGATAATTTGGGACTTTTGTTTTGTATTTTATTATGAGATATTTTTATAGATGCTTCTACTCATGTGTTTATTGTTTTTCCTTGTTTTTAGCGTTATTCAAAAACAAGAGAAAAGGAAAAAATGGAAAAAAAAAAGGAAGAAAAAAATCAAAAAAAGAAAAGAAAAAAAAGAAAGAAAGAAAAAATCTGAAAAAAAAAAGAGTATGAGTAGTTGTCTTTTATGTCATATATTTAGCTCAGAATCTGAAATTATGTGTCCCTTTTACTTAATGCTTTGTGAAAACTTGTGACGAACCCTTTTGCCATGTTTTTACCCCATCTATGAACCTAGCCCCATTACAACCCTTGATAAAGTCCTCATGATCTACTAGGCTATGTGATCTGAATGAATGAGAATTGGTGAAATTGCAAGCCTATATGGTAGTGCAACATGTTAGACTGAGATTTGAGAAAAACACCTTACCCGCAAACACTTAAGTGTAAGAGCAAAATCTGTGAGAAGAATTCACTTTGATTTCATGTTTGCTTTTGAACAAATATGCTTGATTTTGACTTTGTTTATTTGCATTGGTGAAAAGCAATTATGAGGTGTGTTGCAAATTGAATCTTACTAACCCAAGTTGATGGATTGTGTACACTTGATTTCTGAAAGATGAATTGATTGAGTTAATGGTTTGATATGTTGCTCGAGGGCAAGCAAAGGTTTGGTGTGGGGGAATTTGATAAGTCAATATAACATCTCGTTCCCATAACTAAGGATAAGAACCCTAGATTTCTATAATAGAGAAAATAACAATGAGAGATTAGAAAAATGCATTTCATGCTCATGCATAATGTTAGCATACACATGTGAATTTGAATTTTTGCACATTAAAATAATTCTACATGCATTCATTGATATATTCTGGGTATAATTGAATTGTAAAAGTGATATTATTGAGAATTGTGCTTTAATTGTATTGAAAACCAAATTGGAGTGTATAAATTGTTGATTTAGAATTGTTGGTGAATTTTAGAAAAATCTTCGAAAAATGTTGGTTATTACTGGACTAGGAAAAATGCCAAGTGGCAAGTAAATTGATGAATGGAAATAGAAATGAGAGTCAAATGATAGTTGAAAATTGTATAGATGACTTTGGGATTATTGACAAATGCTATTGAAAATTTAGAAAATATTTGGAGTAAAATTTGGAGTTGATTGAACTAGCTAAAAGAGAAACTAGTTAAAGCCTTAGAAGTTGGATAAGTGACATGTGTCACTTGCCTAGTTAAGTTTTATTGTATTTGAAAGACCCAGTTACTGTGTTGATCTTGCTTTCTTCTTTGAGATTTTCTTCATCTTCTGGAAGCTTCATTTCTTTCAGAAAATTTCCCACCCTCACAACGAAAGCCTTGCTCTCACTTTTCACTCACCATCTCTTTTTGTTATCTTCCTCACTATAACCGAAATACCTAACCCTACAACTCTCAACTGTTGATGATCGGTTGTTATTGGAAAGCTAAGGTTCACGTGATTTTGAAGATTTTGTAACTTTAAACAAGTAAGCATTTTGTGGATTTTCATTGTTATATAAGATGAAACATGCATCATGTTAGTTAGTCGTTGATGTTATAAAATGAAAATGTACATATGCTGAAGCGTGAGTGAACAACCAAAGCATACAACATGTGTTGATTTTTCAGATTTGATGATAAATATGATATAAGACAGTGTTGAAATGATTTTTGAGTTAGAAAAATGAATGAAAACTTGTATAGGAAGAGTGCAGAAAGTTGTGAAAAGTTGACATGTGTATACTCTGTTTACGGTTTTTATGTGAATAAATTGGATGCTTTTAGAAATGAACAAAAACGAGTTTAGAGTTAAGGAGTAGGTGCAAGGTTATGTCTAATATGAGAAAGAATGATTAAAATGAAAGTTAGGGAGGAAAATGGAGAATGTACAGAAAATGTGAAGTGCAGAAAATATGGTGAATATGCATGTATGACAGGTTCTGTTTTCGGTGTTATGATCAAATATAGAGTATGATTTATTTGTGATTGGAATTGAACTGAAATGGGAGTAGGAATGAAGAGGAAATATTGAGGAAATAAGCTAGAAGAGATAGTCTAAGCAAAAGAGATGAATTAAGATGAAAATGATGATGAAGGGTGTTAGAAAATGTGCAGATGCAGTGTTTTCACTTAACATGCATCTGTATTTTAGCCATATCTTAATCAGTAGACATACAAATTGGATGATTTTAAGTTTATATTAAACTACAGACATATGTCTATATTTGTCATGAAGAAATCGAAATTGAATTCTATCTCTAAGAATTTCAAAATTTAGCCTGAAGTTGAGCTTTTGGATTCTGTCGTGGTTTGGGAACAGTCCGTATTATTTTAGGTATAACTTGCACAATATTGAACCAAATTGCATGAAATTAGTTTCACTAAAAACTTAAGACATAAAGAAACAATTGTTTAGATGAATGTTTAGCCTAAATCCTTCATTCTCATTGTCAAAATGACTGTGTAAAATTGACTCGAAAGTCTATTTTGGAAAAGAAAGGAGAAGAAGAAGAAAAACTGCAGCTCGGTGAAGAATAGGAGTTGCACGATCATGAAAATTAAAGGGGATTTGGAAAAAGCACGATCATGCATTCAAAGGAATGTGGAAAAGTACGATAGTGCAGATCGTGACTTCTATGGCTACCAAAGAGGGACTGTTTTGAACATCCCTTATTCTCTTGACTATAACTTCTTCTCCCAACCTCCAATGACATGGGACATGAACCATTGGACTTGCAACACACTAATCTACACCTCCACCAAAAATCATAGCAATCCGAAATCAATTAAGAGAGATCAAGTGTAAAATATGGGACCGCCTGATGAGCGTGCACACCTGTGACTTTTTCTCACACCTATGACTCTTGCACAAGCGCAAGTGACTCTTGCACAAGCGTGACTCACTCACACCTGTGACTTTTCTCCGTCACACCTGTGAGTTAATTGCTAGACTAATGTTTAATTGTCACGTCAAGACACTATGCTCTCCAATAGTTAATTGTGGCTTAATTTCAGTTTCTGCACCCGAGAGCATTTTGTAAACTGAACAGTCTTGTTTTTTTTTACCATAACTTCTTCTCTAGACATTCGATGAGATGATTTTTGAATTGGAGTAAACTAGAGACATAGGTCTACAAATCATCTAAGAAGTCAAATTGTAATTCAGTCTCTAAGATGTTCAATTTCTGGACGTAAGTTGAGTATAGTATACTGTTTAAGAAAAAAACAGTCCAAAAATATTTAAGGTATAGCTTTTAGATTACTTAATCAAATTGAACAATCTTGGTGTCTTTAGAAACTTAAAAGATAGGAGAACAATTTTCTAGAAGAGAGTATTGCCAAATTACTTCATTTTCATGGTCTAAATGATCAAGAACAGTAGACCCAAAGTTCAGTTTTTGGAAAAATCTGAAAGTGATTCAATGAGTTATGAATTGTGATTTAATAGTTTTATTGAGGTATAAACCTAAATATAAATTATACTTAGGTGAGTTTTGATATGGAATTGATTTTGTGATGAAATTAATGGATAAATGCCCAGGATTGTCATTTAGCATGCATTATACATTACACATATACATATGTGTAAAACTGAATGTTTATGTGATTGTGCAATTAATAATGTGTGTGCAATGTGTGTATTGCATAATTTTGATGTGAAGGATAAACGTCCACATTCAAACGTTTCCAGATCATGGAAGCTAATGCTAATCTGGAGCGTACAATAAGTCGACCTAGATGGTCTCATTCACTATTTGTTATGTTTTAAATTTCTGCTTTGAATTGCTATTGAAATGAAATGTGATCGTTCTGATTCCAGACATTGAATGTCCTAGGAGTTTGATAAATGCATGAATAATAATATAAGTGCTCCTTGTATGTTAATTTGACGAAATATGTGAAACAAAAATTGATTGTTAAATGCCAGGCTGAGTTCTGGAGAGAAGTGAATATGCATATAAATGCAAAAAAGTGGTTCTCAACTTTAATGTTGAATGCCGGACTAAGGTCCGATGACATGTGTAAAGTGAAATAAAGTAACTGATTGAAAAATGCAAATGTGATGCATTTCATTTCATGAATGTATGAGAGATAAAGGTTGTTGTGACCAGAGTAGCCACCGAAAAAGAGCTTAAAGCTTAGAATGTGAAAAAAAAGCTTAAAGCTCAGATTGTGAAAAAGAGCTTAAAGCTCAGAAAGTGTATAAGAGTCAAAGGCTCACTATGTAAAATGAGCCCTGTATCCTCAACGGATACGGGACAGTTATTAATAAGCCCGGTATCCACAATAGATACGGGACAGTTATAGGCTCTCAGACACAACAATAACAAATTAAAAGTGAGTCTCATAAGCATTACATATGCATTTGATGTGTATGATTTGAGCAGTTTGACTAATTTTTTGAATGTGAGATATGTTTCAAGCGAATGTGAAATATATGTTACTCAATATGATTATTAATGAAATGATGTGAATTATGTGAATATATGAACTGTATGTGTTATGTGATGGAGTGAGCCATCGAGAATGGTCACTCTCTGAGTTCGCAAAACTCACCCAAAATTTGCAATATTTTTCAGGCTCAGAAGAGTTACCCCGTTGGGCAAACGGGAATATAGCCACTGTATTCAAGTAGGAGATAAAGGTCAGGATCAGTTTGCGTCTGCATAAAATTTTCCATTAATTTTTGTATTAAAGAATTTATTATGAAATTATTGTATAATGTGTATGCAAATGCATTTATATTGTAATGACATTATGATTGTAAGTGTTTTTGTATCTGTAATGGGCCCTAGTGATTAATGAAGTTCTGATGATTTGAAAAATGTTAGTAACACTTATGAATGGAAATGTTTAAGAAAAAAAAGTGGGCTCAATTTGATTATTGTTTTCTGCATATGCGTATGATAAATTTGAAAATTTTGTACTGAGTTTCGAGTATTTGACTGTTTTAGCATGCCACCCTTACAGGATACATACTCAGACATTACTCAGGATGTCGGGTATGTGTCTTGCGAGAGTAGGGTATTACAAAGCTACTGTATACCTAAAACCTTCAGCCAACTTATGGAAAATGTCTGTGTTTCCGCAGGTGGGTGGTCTGCGTAAAACGCACGTCTGCATTTCTACAAGTGATCTGCGTAAAACGAAGACTGCGTTTTTTCTCCACTGCGTCGTCGTTTCCCCTTCTCTTCATATTGCTGCGTTTTCTTCATATTGTGCATGTGTTTTGGTCCATTTATTTCTACCGCATGCACGTTCCACCTGCTGCATCTTAGGTTATTTGTATTTTGTGCTTTCATTGTTCTTTTCTTGTTTTTGTTTTTTTCCTTCTTGCTCTAAGAAAACAAGTGAGAATTAATCTTAAGAAAAACGGCCCAAATGTAGTACTTTTGACTCACTTTAATTTCTTTGCTTCCAAATTATACCTAAAAATATATATATGAATTAAAGTGAGTATCTTAAGTATTTTCGTATCATTAATCGCTAAATGTACATGGTTAAATATATCAACAATTAAACACATATCAGTCAATACTTATTGATTAGATGCTTTAAAAAATTTCGAATAAGTTTAAAATCGTCAATACCCATCATTTTAAAAAAAAAAGGCATTTTAATCCTAAACTTTTGGAACTCCCGAAATTCATCTGATTGAGCTTCTTTTTTATCAATTTCAGTATCACTAGACTCTAATACCTATTCTGGGTTTTTTTTCAAATTTTCGAGGTTGGGCCCTTAAAATCACTATTCAAGTGAAAAAACTATTCACTCAGGTTCACTATTCATCCAGAAATACTATTCATCGAAATCATTCAAATTTCATTCAAAAGTGTTACCTAAATCCTTAAAGCACATTTAAGGGCTTTTAAAGCTCATTCAGACCCATTTTGTAGCTTTTTGGAGTTTTCGGAAATTTTTCAAAAAATTTCTGGTCGAGTCTAAAATCATTTGTGGTCTATCGATGATCTCCATTATAACCTCAATAGTATATTTAAATGCTTAAATTACTCTAGTACACTATAAGTAGATCATACTCTATAAAATGCATGGACAACAAATTACACAACACCAGAATCAAAATAGCGTATTACAAAAGAATCACTAACGTAATGCTCGTTTTAAAAAAAGTGGAGAATTTATATAAGAATTCTAATTCATTTTATGTAAGATTGATTCATTCCATTCACCTCGAAAGTGAAAGATTCTAGAAGCTAAAAGTAAGCACTAATGCCTCTTAAACATAGAAAAAAAACCATAAGGCATTATTTGAGAGGCTCCATTTGACACATCATAGAGGATGAAAAAAACACGTTATTTTGAGTCAACATTAGGCATAATCTTGGTCTATTAGAAATTAGGTTTTCTCTATAAGGCGCTCTTGAAGGAAACCTCTTTCATGCCAAAGTTAGCCCAATCATTCTCAATAATAGATGGCCTTAGTCAACTTTCTCTTCTAGAGCCTTTGGTTCCATCATAAACAACCTTCCTTCCTACAACGCAAATGAAGTAAAGAGTGACCAAATAATTCAACTAAGGCATTCCTTCAAAAAGCCTAACTAACTTGTATGCTTTTACTTTATTTAAACAACCAATCCTATAAATCCCTTAACATTACTTGATTTGGTTTGAAAACAATATTTTGAGGGCCAACTTTATTCTCTAGTTACTTGTCAAGGAAAAACTTAAAATAAATGACAAGCTTCAATTCATTCCTACACTTTTAACCAATCGCACCATATATAACCAAGTTGAGGAAAATCATAACTACTTAGTTTCCCTTTCTGATTATTCCTCCTACATTTGAATTAGTCTTGTACACCTGTTTAGTAAATATTAGAGTCCCTCATATTAGTAAGA
Source organism: Erythroxylum roraimae (assembly GCA_027568915.1). Lineage (NCBI taxonomy): Eukaryota > Viridiplantae > Streptophyta > Magnoliopsida > Malpighiales > Erythroxylaceae > Erythroxylum > Erythroxylum roraimae. Next base: position 16,124,818 of record JAOSBL010000212.1, read on the forward strand.
CATAATTAGTCTTATAAACCTCTTTAGTAAATATTAGAGTCCCTCATATTAGTAAGACATAATTGTATGGTTACTCTCAAACATTCTAAGTTCTATAAAGAGGGATTACTATTCAAGCTTGTTAATAGTATTTCAATCTACTGCATTTGGCCAAAATAAGAAGAAAAAAAAAGGATGTTAGGTTTAAATAAAGAAAATTACAAGAACTACTATACTTGATTAAAAAGACTAATCAAACTAAGATTGATCGTTCTAATAAGTTCTTACAATGACTTTATCACAACAAGGCTGAAAATTAGATTGAACTTATAAAACAACATTGTTAATTATGTTGTAATTTTGTAAGTGTAATTAGGGTACTCTCCGTAGACCTCAATGGGTTTGAATTGTAAAGTTTTGTAATGACTCTATCATTTCGATATGAAAATTTATTAATTACTTTCCACACAAAAAAAGGTACTGGAAGCTTTTCTTGCAAAATAAGTAAGATTTTTAGTAAGTAATTATTTACATATGCTTAACTTAATTATATGGATTTTTACAAGCAATTCTCAATTTTTTAAAATATATTGTTACTTGTAATAAATAGTTTTATTTTCCCTCCCAATTTTACCTTATTACTAATAATTCGTTAAAAAACATATACATTTAGAAATGCCATCTACTAAAAATTTATACGTACGTTAATATGACTAGTAGTATAGGAGTATAAAAATTGATTAAAAATAATTAATTTATAAATTTATTAATATCTTAAGATTTTGTATATTTAATAAAATTATAAATTTAATTAGAATGTAATTCCTTTATTTAGTAGTAATTACTTTGTTTATTATTTAAGTATAAAATTTATAATTTTTTTAATAATGGAAGAATTTATTGTCACCACTTTTTAAATGTGATAAGTCATTTAAACGATTTAAATTTATATAACGAATGATACCTAAACCTAAATTATTGGTTAAAAACCAAAAATTTAGAACGAACTTCAAAGTTCAAACCCTTAATTTTTATTAAACTAAAAGAGGCTTAGACACCGAGTTTCCTTGGGATTCTTCCATGCGTTGCATGAATGGGGTTATAGAAGTCTTTTCATAAAAGTTTTGGGCATTTAAAAAGAAAAGGGCGGCTACACGGTACGTACGGACAACTTGCAAAACTAATCTCAATCGACAAGATTTGGGTATTAGGTTTTGGTGTCGTTGAAGAAGGGAGAGAAAGGATGATCGAGGTGGTTTTGAATGATCGTTTGGGGAAAAAGGTACGAGTGAAATGGAACGAGGGCGATACAATCGGCGACTTGAAGAAGCTGGTGGCTGCTCAGACTGGTACTCGCGCCGACAAGATCCGCATTCAGAAGTGGTATAACATCTACAAAGACCATATTACTCTCAAGGACTATGAGATTCACGATGGCATGGGTCTTGAGCTCTACTATAACTAACTTGGTAGTACTCCCTACACTTACGATTCCTTTTTATTGAGTTGATTCTCTTTCCATCTTATTAGGGTTTCTGAAGCTTTACTGATTTTGTAAAAATAGTCAGCTTATCATGACTGTTGTATTTTTAATTGATTACTTATTATGTACAATTATGATTACGTTAGGGTTTGCTGATTATCTTTTAATTGTGGAGATAAAATCATTACACTAGTTTTGTTTTGATTAAGTATTCGCTATGTTTTGATTCAGGGTAACGGATATTATGGAAAAGCTTGTTGGATGCAAATAGAATTTATGTTAGTTGTTGGATCGTCTTGATGATCTACATGACTACTAAAAAGAGGGATGCTTTCCTTTAATTTGTTATGCCAAGGCTGATTATGTTAACTTATCATATATTAAAGTTTTAAAACTTTTATATATAAATCAACTAAAGAGAGCTCAAAGCTTTTTGAGTTGGATCATATTCTTCATTCATACTCATGTCTTGGAAGAGCAATAAGTATTCTTAGTTTTTCTCATGAATATTTTATAGTTTTAATAACTTTTATATATAAATCCTCTAAAGAGAGCTCAAAGCTTTTTGAGTTGGATCATATTCTTCATTCATACTCATGTCTTGGAAGAGCAATAACTATTCTTAAATTTTCCCATGAATATTTTATAGTTTTAATGAAGCCAACCCTTTTTTCTTCTAATCCTTTGACGGGTGTGGTTATGGTTGGTATTTGCCATAGTGGAACCATGATTGCTTGGTCACGTGTGAAGGTCTGTATTTCTAATATGGGAGTATAGATCCAAATAATGCCAAGTCCTTGGGAAAGTGTTCAGCTCGTCTGGGGAGTTTGTGTGTTACTTTATGGAATTATAGTCCATTTGCATTGGGTACATTGGGTACATACTAAATGGGTTTAGTTGATCCAAATAATTTTGATGCTTCAAGGAATGAGATTCTGTCATGCAGCTCAATGGCTGCTCAGATGGGAATCTTTACAATTTAACTAACTGTAACAACATCGTATATCTTGTTTGAAGAGTTGTTTTGTGTGTGGTAACCCTGTACCGAGTTGTCTTGTGCAAAGTACTCTCTTTTAGCTTCAAGGTGATTTTACTATTCTATGCCACTGTGGTCTGTATGGTGTGTCCATGAAAGAAAGTATCTAATGTTTCGATCTGTCATATTTTCCAATCTAGTTGGTATTACATACCCTGTTTTGTAGTGTATTCCACTGTACAAATAATATGTATGCTATTCCTTCTCGAATGTTACGCATGTCTTGGGTTGGCTCTTTTTATTGTATCTCAAAGCTGATTGAATTTAATATTTTTTGCTGTTCAAAAGTTGCAAAAGATTGTCAACTGCTATTGGTTAATTCCTCAATTATCAACTGAAGAACTAAAATGCACATACTTTCTGACCTTTCTTCTTCCATGCAGGGTATTGCAAGGAATTATTCAATAAAAGGATGAGCTCAATAATCGGTGCAAATATGTTTGTTTTGAATTTTAGAAAATGCTAAATACTTGATATGGCTACATGTAATATTACTAAAGCTGATTGGCGAGTTAAGTAGCTGCCTGAACTTTTCTGTTTGCTCGTAAAAAATCAATATCTTGTCTAGACACGGTCCCGTTACAGTATTCACCTCTATGGCTCCAATCCGTTTTTTAACTACTACTGTCTTCCACAAGGAAGATTTGGAAGCTAATTGTTTAGCTGAAAGCATCGTTAGCTTAATTTTAAGTGGATGTTATCAGTAAAGGCTGGTTGCCTTAGGAACCATTAAGCTACTAATTGTAAGTAAATAGCTGGGATTCTCCAATTAGTTGATGGCATTGTGATGAAATGGAAATTGGAAAATTTCCCGTATACCTTGATGTATATCATTTAGGGAGTGTTGCATCAACATCACAACGAGCCAGCGTTCTGAAATCGGGATATTTCCAATCCAATTTCTTTTTTTTTAGTATAATGGGCTATGGTAGACAAATCGGGCCACAGACAAATATAAGAGGCGGCCGTTTATGAATCATAAGCTCTCTAAAAGTTTGTTGTTCTACACCAGAACGCCGCAGCAGGTTGAAGTGGTAATAGTTCCGAAGCTCGAGTTAGTCAACTAACTGCTTAGTTTTATTTTTGTTTTCTGATGTCATTCTTAGTTTTTGTTTTTTATGTTTAGTTTGTTTTTAAATAAAAACAATTTTAAAATTATTAATGTCTCATAATTATGCATTAAATAAAATTTAAATATATTTTTTATAAATAAATAAATAAAATTATGTGTATTTTTTATTAATATTAAATTAACTAATTCATAATTTTATTAATAATAAATATTATAATAATTAAATATTTAATATTTAATTGATAGTAAATTATATTGTAAAAATAGAAACATAATTTTTTTTATGATTTTATAAGTTAAGAAAATTGAAAAAAAAAATAAAACAAAGCAGAAATTAGAAACTTAAAAACAAACAAACAAATAGGCAGAAAACATTAGATAGCTTTAATAAGCTTAAGATAGGTGTTACAAAGGTTTTCTTTAAGCACCAATTTATTCGCTACTTGCGCGATAATCTCACTTAGGTCCATCAAAGTAAGATTCAGCCTTTCCTCGTTAACGTCGACCAACCTATTTGTTCTAGAACACTTCACGACTCTTTGTTGAGCTCCGTTCCCGAAGCCCAAGATGTTGGACCTCGTTCCCGAGCTCAATTATCCGGAGTCAAAAAACGTCAGCGGATTTCATTGTAGGGTTATTTCAACGAACCCTCACTTGCTTTGAATCAATCTTTTCAAATTCAACACCAAAAGTTACCAATTTTTGTGAAGAGTAGCAAAACGTGTTAGGAATCCAATGCTTCAAGAATCACTTCATTTGGAGGTCGGATGAAGAAGTTATGGCTAAAGGAATCCAACATGTTTATGTCCTTACTTCAACTGTATATATCTTGGCGCAATTGCCATAACTTTTGCTCCAAATGTCAGATTGATTTCATTTTTAGGCGGTTGGAAAGAAGGCATCGAGATCTATAACTTTCATGAAAACTCAAAGCGAGATTCGGCCTCTAAAGTAGTCAAAATTGCGATTTACTGTGGCTGTCCTGTGAATGTCCGTTTAACGGACATAGACTGGCTTAAAAGCCATTTTTCACCAGAAAAGGTCCGTTTAATGGACACTAATGTCCGTTTAACAAACATGCACTGGGTTAGGGGTTCTTTTCCACCTGAGAAGGTCTGTTTAACGGACCTAAAGTCCGTCTAATAGACATATGTCACTCAAAATTTTCTCCAAAGCCTCTTCAATGGTTCCTACATCCATTCTAACATCATATTCACTCATAATCTTCCCAAATTCACTTTTTCTAATGTAATATCAC
>JAOSBL010000212.1:16129745-16151837 GCA_027568915.1 Erythroxylum roraimae
TGCCACCCTCACGGGTCACGGACTCGGATATCACCCACGATGTCGGGTTCGGGTCCTGCGGGAGTGGGGTGCTACATTTATCCTTTATTTATTAGGGCCAAAAGACTTGTTATGGACTAGATATTTATTTGTAAGCTTGCCTTAGTTTATTTTATGTTAGTTTTGGACAACCAAGCGTGTAGGCCTAAATAGAGTGCTCCATTAGGGCCCTTCCTACCTTTAGGTTTATTTAAGTTATTTTGGTCTTATTTAAGTTAGTTTAGCCCAATCCTAAGTGGATTAGGGTCAGATTGTATTATTGGGCTATAAACTCGTAAACTAGTTAGGATTAGGCTTGTTTTTTAGCATTAAATGTGCTTGTGACCTATTCCTTTTAGGGTTAGGACGTGGGCAAGCGTTTAATACCTTATTTTATCCTTGTAAACATCAAATTAGTTGATTAATGAAATTCAGAAATATTCTCTTCAAGAAAGGCGTGTTCTTCTTGTTGTTACTTCAAGGATTGCATCACTTATCAAGGTAATCGCTTGTGGCGTGTTCAATTCTTCTGTTTTCTTTAGGTTTTGGGTCTCAATTTCGTATAATTGGGGTTTGAACTAGCATGTTCTTAGAATAGAAAGATTGGGGTTTTGATTCAATAGGATTAGGGGGTTTCAAGGATCTTGTTTTCTTGGGGTTTCCGTGTCATTAGTCCTTTAAGAACCTAGCCTTAGCCAAGTCAACTTGTACAAGGTCCGAAACTATCTCAAAACTCACACCATGCTTGATCCACTTGCTAAGTTACCTTAGAAGTCTCGAATATTCCCATCATGCATGTGATTTAGCTAACCTTCCACCCGATGTCGATCTCAGGCCTTCTTTTGGTCTCATATCCAAATCTTGTATCTCGTCGAAGATTTCCGCCAATGTACACCAATGCACGCCAACACTTAACATTGCCCTTTTCGACCATGCCTCCTTGCAAGTCTTTGCCTTATTCTGTTATTCCACGTGTCAAACATTAGTCAAGGTTCGCCAATGCCCACACGATTCCACTATCTAGGACTTAGGGGTCTAACAATAGGCCACAAACAGGTGTACACATATTAATGAACCTATTTGCCTCTTAATACTATCATTTTTGTATTAAGCGAAGATAAGATATTTGTGTGTGATTTGCATTGCTATTTTCTTTAACTTATAATTTTTTCATCGCAACATATTCTTTAGGGGTAAATATATTGTGCTTTCTTGCATGTAACCTTCTTTTTATTTGTTTAAAATTTAAGAATTATTAAGCATTCTTCTAATATATAAAAGCTCATGTGTGGTTAATTGAGGTTAATTATTTTTTACATTAGTAATTTGTATGTTTTACAAGTTTCATAACAATAGATTAACATTATTTAAATAAAAGTAAATAACTCATTACACAAATTTGTATTTAAAATAACTCTTGAATTTCATTTAGTTAAAAGGGTAAATTTGATCATAATATTAATATTTAAATATACAATTGATCTTAACATTTTATAGTGTTTAAAATAGAACTCAATATTTTAAAATAGTCCAAATTGATTTTTTTAAAAAATAATTAAATAAAGATATAACTATCAATTTTTAATATGTTATTGACAACGTGATAAAAATATTTTAATTTACATTAAATTATGAGTTTTATAGTGTTTCGTGTATGCAAAATGACTTTATAAAACTTAATTTATTTTTAGAAAATGACCCACAACTAAATTTTTTAACAAATTTGATAAATTTTTATTAATTCTAGATAATACTAATTACATTAACATACTATAATTAACTCTCCAATCTAAGCCACAATTTAATTAAAATCCAAAATTTGCAAAAATCTCAATTTTATCCTTGTACAATCCTAACCATAAATTAATTTTCATAGTCCGTGAATAATGCTTAGCTCATTTATCTCATGTCTAACATCTCTATGAGTTTCCTCCACCATATTAAATATAATATGGTAAAAGAAAAGTCAAACAGAAAAGCAGAAAGAGAGAAAGTTGAAATGATTTATGGGTGAGAATTGAGAAGAAAAAAACTGTGGAAGGTAGTTGGGGAGCCTAGTTGCAGAGTTCCTCCTCGCCAACTTCCTTAAAAGGAGTCGGAGGTTAATGAGTTACAAACTAGCCCTTTTAGGGGCTACACTGAAGCAATAGAAAAAAAAGAATAAACTAATGACAACCACTATAATAAAGCAATGAGGTGAACAACAGAAAGAAAAAGTTTCAGTGAACTTTAGGAATTGACAAATCACCAGTTCACAAATTTGAAGGCCATGAGCTAATGACTGAAATCCATTTCTAGCCAGACTGGCCACATATGATGATCCTCAAATAAAAATATGTCATTCCTAATTACTGTATGAACATTTCCCAGAGTTGTTTCTTTTTTTAAATGGCTTTTGGTCACCTCCTGCTTTGGAAACGATAAGAAGGAGGAGCTAAAAAAGGCAAAGGATTAGAGATAAAGATGAAGCAGAAAGACATATAAGGAAAAATTGGAAATTAATTTAAGGTTATGGTTATAAGGGGATAAAATTGCAACTTTTATAAAATTTGAATTTTAATTAAATTGGAGTTTAAATTAGGGAACCAAAATAGGTTACGAGATAAACAACTAACCATAAGTTGATAATTCAATCGTAGTAGGAAAATTAAAGTTTACAAAAAAAAGCTACACTCCCCAATATGAGCTGAGAAACTGCGAATCCAATCCCTTATGTATATGAATACCAACATGTGCTCCTATCCTCTACATTAGTAGAGTACCAAACTGTTGGTTAGAGAGGTATTTATCATAGAAGATTCAAGTGTTTCTCTCATCCGATATAGCAGTAATAAGAAATGATAAAGAGATGCAGAAACACCATTTAGCAATCCTATTGTGGAATCTCATATCAATGCACAAAACCTTAATTTGGTTTAGAATCTGTAGAACTTTCAGTAATCAAGCATCTTTGCAACTTTACAAGTGCTGAACACATAGTTACACTTAAAGAATAATTGATCAAAGTTTTCCTCATCCTTTTTGTAGAGAATGCATCAATTAGCAAGGAGTGAATTTTGCAATTCTATCAAAAATTGGTACCTTATTCATTATGGCCAGCCACAAGGTTATAGAAGCTCGAGGATGGTGATGACCAAACCAGGCCATATCTATCCAAGGAAATGTTGGTAAGTTACTTGGAATCACCTTTCTACAGGTTTGATTGATGAACTTTCCATTAACATTATGTTTCATATGAAATAATCCATATCTGAAGTAAGGCAAGTCTGGTTAATTTCAGTCTTTAAAGATGTTGAATTGTAGTAGAAATGATCTGATTCCTAGCTATGAGAACTTGAGCTATAGAGCTTTGTTAGTTCACAAATGATTTAAGAGATTCAGGTTCACTCAGTTTGATCAAAGGGCCAATCGACAACCAATTGTCAAACCAAAAGAAGGTGCTTTCTCCATTTCCAATAAGGTGAATGAAGTGAGGTCTCATCTTTTCCCTCACCCTGAAAATGGATTTCAATGTAATGGAAGCAAGGTAATCTACATTGAATTCCCATAAGCTCCTATTCTTTGTAAAATAAGTGTTGATCCATCTGTAGCAAAGTATCTGCTTATCCGTGAGTAGTCTCTGTAGTCTCTTTCTAATTAGGACAGTATTGAGGGATTGGAGGGGGAAAATACTAATACCACATTGCTTTCCAGGTAAACAACATCACGCCACCTCATCTTCACCTTACCACCTGAACACAAGAAACTATTAAGGATCTTGTCAATAGTTTTTATCACTTTAGAAGGAAAAGTAATATGAGCTGCCCAATACACACTGATGAAGTTCAAAATGGATATGATAAGTTACTACCAGCTAATGAGAGATTTCTAGAGCTCCAAGATGCAATTCTTAAATTGATTTTATCAATTACATAAGCATAATCCCTAAAAATCATCCTATCATCTGTTATGGGGATACCAAGATACATTAAAGGCCACTATCACTTAAGGATGCTAGTAATGGTGGACAGAGTGGATTCTAGGTTAGAGGCTTTTTGGGATGAGAATATACCACTCTTTGAACAATTAATAGTAAGAACAAACATCCCACTAAACATTTTAAGATCTTTCATAAACATTGATATAGAAGTGGGATCAAATTTAGATAGAAAAATGAGATTATCAACAAAAAATAAACGAGTTAGTTCAAATCTTTTACAATTGGATTGCAATTTAAAACCCTTGGTACCTTTTACCACTCTCTAGAGCAATCTACTAAGGATCTCTATAACCAATCCAAACAAATAAGGTGATATAGGATCACCTTATCTAATCCCCTTGGAACTTGTAAGAGTGTTTGAGGGCCAACCATTAATGAGAATATTAAAACAAGGTGAAGAAATGCACTAAGAGATCCACTGTATTTCATAGTTAGAATGTTTTTGATGAACTTTAGAATGTTTTTGATGAACTCCTAATCCACACTATCATATGCCTTCTTTAGATCTATCATAATTGGAAAATATCTATTATAATTGGCTTTCCCTTTTCTCTTGGAATATGATCTGATCAGTTCTTATAGAATTAATACATTATCCCCAATTGTTCTACCAGGAATATAAGCACCCTGTAAGTCTCCAATATGATTAGGTAGTACTTTTCTGAGCCTGTGAGCTAATATCTTGGACATTAACTTATAAATAGAAGTAAAACATAAAATGGGTCAATAGTCAGAGAAGTATTTGAGTTCCCCACTTTTGGGAACAAGAGTGATAAAGGTTTTATTATAAGCAATCAAAAGGGAATCATTATTAAAAAAATCCAGGATTGCTTTGGTCTACATATTTCTTTTTAGTGGCCAAGTCTTTACAAAAAAGTTCACATTGAATCCATCAGGACCAGGGGTTTTATTGAGGTATAGGGATTTAAGTGATTCTTCAATCTTCTTAAAAGTAATAAGTTGGATAAGAAGGTTAGCCTCTTAAGCAGATAATCCACTTTACAAAACCTACTAAAGAAGAAGAACATAAGAGTGAGCACTAGAGGGTTTGTTCATCAAGTCAGAGAAGTATTTAAAAGCCCATTCTAGTAACTCATCCTAGGAATTCAGCTGAATACCATCAAGCTCAACTGAAATAATTCTGTTCACAGCCTTCCTAACAATGATAGATCTATGAAATATGGAGGTGTTTCTATCCCCACTTTTTATCCACTAGAGCCTTAATCTTTGCTTCATAAGAGAGTAATCAAACTATAGGGTTTTGGAGTAATTATGGATAGCTAATTTCTCCATATTCAATAGTTGAGTAGATCCAAGATTGTTATAGACTTGTTGTTGAATGTTGTCCAAATTATATTTAGCAGTATTCAGTAGATGGTGTGTATTTCCATTGTTATTCCTAAATAGTGTCTTCATTTCCATCTTAATAGGCTTCAATTTCTTGAATATAATGTATTGCTTTTGTTACAGTAAACCTTGCCCTTAGTGCTCTCTATAAGGAATCTTCAAAATTTGCTAGATCAATTAGAAAGTTGTTGAATTTAAAAGGGTTTTTGGGATTAACATCACAAGTCTAAGTAATAACATATGTGTGATAAGATAAACCGCTAGTAAGATAAGAAGAAAAATAATTGGAAAACTTAACCATCCACTGAATATTAGCTGGGCGATGATCAAGATTTTTCCTATGAAATTCATCCTATGTTGCTTATTTCTCTAGGTAAAATAATTACCTCAAGCTGGAATGTCAACTAGCTGATCTTCTTCAATAAACATCCAAAAATATATACAAGGAATTCCTATAGATTTAGGACCTTCAACTTCTTCCAATTTCAGGATGGAGTTAAAATCCCCTATGATGATCCAGGGAATGGTTATGGTGGGTGCTAATCTTTGATCTGGGTCAAAAGGAAAGCTCTCTAATAAGAAGTATGGAATTTATACACAAAGAAAGTGCAGAAAGATTGATTAGAACACTTATCTGAACTTTCTAGATTGATTAAATGCTCAGAAATGAATGTTTTGCAGGTAGAAACAATTGAGGAATCATAGAGGATTACTAATCTTCCATTTGGTTGAACATTATGGTTAGTAATATTTCTCCAAAAAGTCAGAATATACTTAAGGGGGCTATCATTTCTATTTTTAATTTGAGTCTCCAAGAAACTAGTAACTTGAATTTTATTTTGTATAACCAAGTTTCTTATAAGCAGTTTTTTGTGGGATTATTAGCTTCCCTAACATTCCAAGAGAGGATTCTCATTATGCTTTGGAGTCTTCTTATTTCTATTGGACCTCCTCCTAGTGACTGCTTCAAAGATTTGGTTTACACTCCCTAGTTCATCAACAGCTATTGGAGTCCTAGGAATGGACAACTTAGAGATTGTCTCAGGACTATTATGAGATCTACCCTCAGTAACTAGTATCACAGTTGTTTTGATAGCACAATTTAAGTCTGAAATACCAATCTCTCCCAGTACACTTCCTATGATGATTGTTTCATTGTGATTTTTATTCTCCTCTAAGTTCATGCTGTTATCACCCTCTATAGGATGAATACTAGTTTCTGATCTTTCCATAGAGACTGATAGTACAGATGTTTGCTCAACACAATTCAAAACTAAAGGATCGGAATCTCTTCTTACACATTCTGCATAATTGAAATAATTATGCGATTTGTTTCCTTCATTATTACTACTGCTATTAATCTGCATAAGGATATTACTATTTTGCACTGGATGTTCCATTGGCCGCACATTCCCTATTAGCTCTTGATAGTCACCTATAAGAAATACTACCTATTGGCCTCTAGATCTTCTATATAGTAGGATAAGGTTTCCAATAATAGGATAATCTCAGCTGGTCTTCAATAAATTGAAAGTCCTCATTGAGTCTGTAACTTAGACATAGCAGTGAATAGAATACACATTCTTACAAATTTCACCCTTCTTATCTTAGCAGTAGCTTGATCCACGGTATAGGCTTTCCAATATAACTTGATAGGTGGCTCAATCCACTTGCTGTCCAATATTCCAAAAGGACTTTATAGATACATATCCATATGGTATATTCTCTTATTTGAGCTCTTCAAGCTCCATACCTAGCTTCCACAACTGGAGAAGTAAAGGTTTAATAAGGACATGCCATGGACCAACTTATATGATCTTCTTAGCATCTTTAGGTATTGCAAATTTAATGAGGAAAAAATCTTTATAATTAACAAATACATTTAAAAATCCATGTTGTTTCCAGTTGTGTAAAGCCCACTACTTTATAACAAGGAATGTAAGCCTTTAGTCCAAAAAAAATCCCAAGATGGTATAATTCCATCTACTAGCACCTTCCATTAGGATCTCCAATGGTGGAGAGACAATTCTCTGGTCAGTTACCTCACTTGGTGAGAAATAATTCAGCTTCAACTCAAGTTTTGGGTCTCTAGTAAGTCTTTCGAATAACCTAGCTCAAATATGCATTCTACTTGATATTTAAAGAAGGTTCAGCAATGTCCTTGGTGATCAAATGTATAGTTGGTTGAGGGGTGTTAGTGGTTAAGGATGGGAAGTTATTATCCATTAGTTAAAGGTAAGACCTAATAGATAATGAGGATTCTACAAGTAAGAGCCAAGGATTGCAAAGGAAGAAGGAGACAAATAATAACCTAAGAATTAAAAAGGGATTAGAGAAGAAGTGTGTAAGCAGAAGTTAAGAAGGGTTCAAGTAGCTTGCGAGAAGGTTATAGGAATTAAATAAAGCCAAGCATATCAATAAGCAATTAGTAATGTAACATCCACATACCTCCTGGAAGGATATGCGAATGTCACTTAAGACAGGACTTAAACATATCAGAACAATATAAAGCATTGCCAGAAATTCAAACAACCAATCATTACTTTTCCATACATATTTGACTTTAAACAGAATTTAACCAGCACCTTGAATTTATCCGAATACATGCTTCAATTACATCACGATCCTGAATTAAAGTTATTACGTTACAAACCTTTAAAGAAAATAGTACATATCTTAAGTTCAAATACACTCTGTATTACAATATTTACAAATTTTTAACAAAATACATCATGTCTCATATTATTACATACAGCTCAAACACACATTCCCAAAACAAAACACATTCTTCATTAGCCATTGCGGTTACTATTGTCCCAGTCTTCAAACCCTCCTATCTGAACCTATACGGGGCAAAACCACCGCGCTGAGCATAAAGCTTAGTGGAGAATAAACTAAATAGGATATAAGTAGATAACTATTTCAAACAGTCATCTAAGCATTCACATATTCAAAATCACATAAGATTATAAGCAGTGTTTACTTATCCATTTTCAAATTGAACCAAAATATCATGATTCTCAAAACAAAATATAACATATCAGAACAGATTACACAGTAGGTTTAGAGCAAACTCACCAATTTCAAAGTTGAATATTATAATATTAGAACCAAACTAGTTTGCAACAAAACAGAATTTGCTTATTTTAAAACAGAGCTCAAATCTTTCAGACCAAAGCTTATTTATATCAAAACTGAGCATATAACACAATACAAAACAAGTTAGTCTGTTAATCCGTTATATAGAAGTGGGTAATGGGACTAACACAGGAGATACCGTGATCGGTATCACAGAAAAGGAGAGACATATGTCTCAAAACAGAAGACACCGAAGTGTCACAGGAGTAGCTGCTGACCCTTCTAGGCATGCCTATTTTCCCATGACTAGGACTTAACAGTTTTAAAACAAAACATATTCATTTCAGAATTCTCATGTGAGGAACATATTGCAACACATACCACTTTATTCCATTTTCTTCAACTTGACATATTCATTGATTTCTAAACAAACTAAATTGTCATACAATTACAAGTATGTGCAATAATGCATCAATAGAGTTGTTGAGTCGTCACAAATTATGCATATTCATACAAATTGAAAGCACTTCCTACACAATCCCAAATATCAAAATCCTCAAATACTTGATGGTCTCGAAATTAACACAATATCATTGCAGAAATTCCCAATTCACAAACATCCATATCCAATTCATAATATATAAGCCTTTGGAACTCATTCATTCATGAACACACCAAGCAATTCAATATTGTATTCATCATTATTAAACCATACATTCTTTATATTATCATCTCAATTGATAATGCATAATTAAATTAAGTGTTAATTAAATTGAATACCAATTTAAGTTCATAAGACACCTTAAACAAGTCCATTTAAGTCCTATTATACCAAATAAATTAACTTAACCTTATATAGTTCATCAATTGCTCAAAATCCCTATTTTTTCACCTTCCTAATCATTTCCCACAGTTGTGGGATAAGTGACCCGAAACCTTCAAACAGTTGTTTTCACAGGACAAGTTTTTAGATCAGTTTTTTATGGCCATTCTGACCTAGAAACTGACGTTTTTAGACAATATTTCTTCTAAAATTTTTTTCCTATATTTATTAAGTTTCAACAGAAATAAAGATAATACAATTTCGTTCATTATTCCTAGAGTTATACCCAAAATACTACAGACTGTTCTCAATCGTGGACAACAACCAGAACTCAACTTCATGCCAAATTTCAAAACCCTTAATGATAGAAATCAAATTCGATTCCTTCAGGAAAGTTGTAGATATATGTATCTAGTTTAATTTGAATTTAAAATAATCCCATTTGGATACCTACAGGTCAAGATATGGCTAAAGTACCGATACCTATCTAGTGGAACCACTCCTTCTAACAAGTATCCAGCATGTATCAAGTTTCTAACCTCAATTCTTTCTTAATTCAGTACACATTTTATCCACTTCAAAAATCAAACAATACATGTCCGACCATGATACCAAGTTTAGTATTCCCTTACCTCTTTAAAATTCAAAGAAAAACTCCAAGATCAAGCTAAACTAAGCTTCCAAGCAATCAACATATACCTATAATTAAGGTGCAACTTTCAGCACCAGCTAGATAATAATACATAGAGTTAAAAGACCTACTTCTTGATGAAACAACTTATAAAAATGATGATCCAAGATTCAACAAAGTTCCAGAAGTTTAAGAGAGGATGGGAGGTTTTGGTGGAGAGAAGAAAGCAAAGTGAAAAAAGAACAAAACAGAAAATATTTCCAACAAAAACTTGCTTCATCACCATCTAGGTGTCACTCCCACCATTTGATACTTAACACCATGGCATGAAGCCCACTTGCCCACCATCTAAGTTTCCATTTGTAACACTTTAATTAATCCACTTGTCCTTTTTATTATGCTTGCAAATATCACACAATGGATGATGCCAAATGTCAACGCATAAACTATGGAAAATTTCACTAACTCATAGGCTTAATCATTCTAATTTTCATACACCAACTTAACTTGTCTCTTAACCATTTTTCCTAGTCCAAATGTAAATTTAAGTACCTTAGTTCTCTAATGGCTTCAATTAATTCCAATTTACTAACTATGGTCTATCAATACCAAAATTCAAGTCACATGCCTTTCACTTTCAAATCATAGCACAATTTTAACTCATATCATACATGTACTTTCATAAATATGTAACATTTCATCTAGGGTATATTTTGGGTCCTTACAATTCTCTCCCTCTTTAATGAATTTTGTCCTCGAAATTCATACTTGATAAGAATGGCTGAGAATACTAAGCCCTCAAAGTTGATTCTGGTTGTACTTGAATTTCTTGCACAAGAATCTTATGTATATCATCAGACCGATATTTTCTCAACATAGAATCATGAAACACATCATGCAACTCAACCAATTCTTTAGAAAGGACTAATTGATAAGTTATCATACTAGTCTGATAATTATTGTACACATACATCGAATCTGACTTGTACCTCCTGAACATTCTAGCATTGAATACCTTGTGAATCTAAGTCCTTCTAACAATAGTAGTAGTGTCATCTCATAGACAAGAACCCAATAACATAGTTTGGATACTTTACAACAAATAAAGTACATGCACTCTCTTTCGTATATTCAGCTTCTCGTGCTTGAGTCTCATACTTATCCGACTCCAATATTCACATCTGATTCGTTCAATACTTATTCGTTCCTAGAAATGGAACATTTGATCTACATGATACAATTCAGTGAAAGTTCTCATACAGGAGATTTCTTTTCTCAATTATCTATACTGGTCAAGAAATCCTTATTAGTCAACTATGTTTGTCGTTGCTCTTCAATTATTCATAATATTTTAATAAGATCATTTTCTAACATATCTCACATAATCAGAATGTTCTATTTACTAAAGCTTAGTGAAGCGATAGGCATACTCTTTTATTCTTATGCCTTGGTATATACCATCAAGATCACTGTATCTTATCTAGAGATTTATTTTCAAAAGGTCACCAATTAATATCTTACGCGGATGATACCTTGACCTTAATTACTATCATATGCAAGCATATAATACATATGGACACCGTAACATCATTCGCTAAAGCAACCACATTATCAGATGTACACTCACAATAACTTATCAACTTAATCTTGAAGACTTCTACATGTATCACTATCATTTACTTCATCTTCCTTAAGTATGTTCCCATTCAATTTAGAAATACAAGATGCGTAACCATCATGAAATTCTGATATGAAACTAAATGTTATAACTTTATACTAAATCACAAACTTTCAACATGACACCTAAACAACCATTCCAGTTCCAAGTTCAACCTCTCAAGGTAATAGAAGTTTTGGTTTTCTTTCAACTTTGCTTGTACACTTTAAATCCCCTCACTTTTACTTACACCTATGTTCTTTTCTCCGTCAAATCTGCAAAAATATATTTACTTCCACATCAATTTAAAGGTATACAACCATAACATAATACTAATCTCATATTCCTTAATATACCCATGAATAAAGTACACTAACTCTTTATCCAACATATCAAACCATGCAGTATCTCCAATATTAGGATATCAACAAACTTTCATTTCTCACACTCTGACAGATCATCATTCATCTCAATTTACCCCAGAAGGTCCAGATATAGACGAACGAGATTACACAGGATTATTACTCTTAACAACCTCATCAACAACCTCATGAGATCTTTCCATACTTAAATCTAAAACCAAAATGTGGGACAAACTGCATTAGGCCAAACACAACTCTTATATCCACGTATAAGAAATAGTTAAGCAATGGTTAAACTAGAATCGCCTAAACCATACTCTGATACCAAACGATGTAACATCCCCATACCCCCTAGAAGGACATTCAGATGTTACCTAAGACAGGACTTAAACATATTAAAACAATACAAAGCATTGCCAGAAATTCAAACAACCAATCATTACTTTTCCATACATATTTAACTACCAGACTGAATTTATCCGAATACATGCTTCAATTACAACATCATCTTGAATTAAAGTTATTACATTACAAACCTTTAAAGAAAACAGTACATATCTTAAGTTCAAATACACTTTGTATTATAATAGTTACAAACTTTTAACAAAATACATCATGTCTCATATTATTACATACAACTCAAACATACATTCCCAAAATAAAATATATTATTCATTAGCCACTGCGATTGTTATTGTCCCAATCTTCAAACCCTCCTATCTGAACCTACACGGGGCAAAACTACCTTGCTAAGCATAAAGCTTAGTGGAGAATATACTAAACAAGATATAAGTAAATAATTGTTTCAAACAGTCATCCAAACATTCACATATTCAAAATCACATAAGATTATAAGTAGTGTTTACTTATCCATTTTCAAACCGAACCAAAATATCATGATTCTCAAAACAAAATATAACATATCATAACATATTACATATTAGCTTCAGAGCAAACTCACCAATTTCAAAGTTGAATATTATAATATCAAAACAAAACTAGTTTGTAACAAAACAGAATTTGCTTATTTCAGAACAGAGCTCAGATATTTCATATCAAAGCTTATTTATATCATAACTAAGTATATAATATAATACAAAACAAGTTAGTTTGTTAATCCTTTATACAGAAGTGGGTAATGGGACTAATAGAGGAGATACTGTGATCGGTATCACAGAACAGGAGAGACTTATATCTCAATAATAGGAGACATCGAAGTGTCAGTAATAGTAGACATTGAAGTGTCACAGGAGCAGCTGCAGACTCTTCTAGGCATGCCTATTTACCCACGACTAGGACTTAACGGTTTTAAAACAAAACAGGTTCATTTCAGAATTCTTATGTGAGGAACATATTGCAACACATACCACTTTATTCCATTTTGTTCAACTTTGCATATTCATTGATTTCCAAACAAACTAACTAGTCATACAATTACAATTATGTGCAACAATGCATCAATAAAGGTATTAAGTCATCACAAATTATGCAGATTCACACAAATTGAAAACACTTCCAACATAATCCTAAATATCAAACTCCTCGGACAATTGATGGTTTGGAAATTAACACAATATCGTCATAAAAATTCCCAATTCACAAACATCCATATCCAATTCGTAATACATAAGCCTTTTGAACTCATTCATTAATGAACACACCAAGCAATTCAATATTGTATTCATCATTATTAAACCATACATTCTTTATATTATCATCTCAATTGATAATGCATAATTAAATTAAATGTTACTCAATTAAATTGAATAGTAATTTAAGTTCATAACACACCTTAAACAAGTCCATTTAAGTCATATTATACCAAATAAATTAACTTAACCTTATATAGTTCATCAATTGCTTAAAATCCCAATTTTTTCACCTTCCTAATCATTTGCCACAATTGTGGGATAAGTGACCGAAACCTTTAAACAGTTGTTTTCATAGGATAAGTTTTTTTTTATCAATTTTGTATGGCCCTTCTGACGTCAAAACTGACGTTGTTAGACAATATGTTCTTCTAAACTAATGTTCTTCTATGTCTTAAATTTCAAATGAAATAAATATATTACAATTTGGTTCATTATTCCTAGAGTTATACCCAAAATACTACAGACTATTTTCAACTGTGGATAGCAACTATAACTCAACTTCATGCTAAATTTCAAAACCCTTAATGACAGAAATCAAATTCGATTCCTTTATGAAAGTTGTAGATATATGTATTAGATACCTACTAGTCAAGATATGGCTAAAGTACCGATACATATCCCGTGGAACCACTCCTTTTAACAAGTATCCAGCATGTATCAAGTTTTTAACCTTAATTGTTTCTTAATTCAGTACACATTTTATCCACTTCAAACATCAAACAATACATGTTCTAATATGATACCAAGTTTAGTATTCCCTTACCTCTTTAAACTTTAAAGAACAACTCCAAGATCAAGCTAAACTAAGTTTCCAAGCAATCAGTATATACCTATAATTAAGGTGCAACTTTCAGCACCAACTAGATAATAATACATAGAGTTACAAGACCTACTTCTTGATGAAATAACTTACAAAGATGATGATCCAAAATTCAGCAAAGTTCCAGAAGTCTAAGAGAAGATGGGAGGTTTTGGTGGAGAGAAGAAAGAAAAGTGAAGAAAGAACAAAACAGAAAATGTTTCAAACAAAAACTTGCTTCATCACCATCTAGGTGTCACTCCCACCATTTGACACTTAACACCATGGCATGAAGCCCACTTGCCCACCATTTAAGTTTCCATTTGTAACACTTTAATTAAGCCACTTTTTCTTTTTATTATGCTTCCAATGTCACATAATGAATGATGCCAAATGTCAACGCATAAACTATGCCAAATGTCACTAACTGATAGGCTTGATCATTCTAATTTTCATATACTAACTTAACTTATCTCTTGAACATTTTTCTTAGTCCAAATGTATATTTAAATCCCTCAATTCTCTAATGTCTTCAATTAATTCCAATTCACTAACTATGGTCCATCAATACCAAAATTCAATTCACATGCCTTTCATTTTCAAATCATAACACAATTTAAACTCATATCATACATGTAGTTTCATAAATATGGAACATTTCATCTAGGGTATATTTTAGGGCCTTACAAGTAAAGGTTAGAAGGAGATGAATAAAGATAGGCCTTGTTAGGAGGAATTGTGCATTAATAATGAGTTTCGAGCAGCTCATGCAGAGAATGCAGGGAGAACACCAAGAACACGATTCTTTACTATACAATTCCTCCCAACAATGATGTTACAGAATTTTGGTAGTCATATTTCTGTTTTCTTTTTAATTTGTAGAAGATTTAGTTTGAACGTTTTTAAAATATTGAAGTCAAATTTAAGTAATGTGAAACGTTAAAGGTTATTTTATATTTAAATGTATGTGAAACATTAAAATCTACTTTATATTTACGTGTAAATACAATTTTGATTCGTTAATGTCCACAAATGAGATAATTTGATTACCATCACTTTAAATTAGTTTCAATGAGTGAGGCCTTGACAAGACCTACAAATCAAAGTCTTGAGGGGAAATGAAGCAAAAGGATTTTGTTAGAACAAAATGAAATAATGAATCTTTATTTTACTTGATTCTCAATTTTAAAGCCCAACAGCTCAAACATTAGCAAGAATAGGCCGAAAATTTTTAACTAAGCCCAAACTATCCTAAAGAACCATTAGATTTGAGGCACCTGATCAAAGCTCAAATTGGATCAGGCCTTGGAGGCTCGAAGCTTGACCCAACCTAGATTTTTTATTTTTAAAAATAAAAAAAAGAAGAAAATTGATGTTATTTTACTTAAAAAATATATTTTCTTATAATTTTTGGGCTAGGTTGGATCTAAATGCCCTAAACCTAAGCCTGACATAAAGCACAATCAAATTAGACCAGTCCTGTTGACATTGGACCAGGTCAGGTCAAACTGAGTATGGGCTTTATTGTCATCTCTAAACGAATGCCTTAAGTTTGAGAACATTCTATTTTTTATTGTAAACAAAGGGGGAATGAAGCAACAAATGTTCTCTTCTAATTATGAATCTCTTCTAAACTATTCACATAATTGAGTGTTAAAAAGCCTCAGGAAATCTCCTTGTTACTTGAGGATACATTTTTCAAAAACCACTTTTGGGGGCCACCATCACGAATGCTACCGCGTGTTCATTTCTTTTGAGTATAGGTAAGTACCCATCCTTGTTGCTTTGCATACCTAAATTGAGTCAATTGAAATTTTCTAGTACATCGGGAGCGAATAACTTATCCATGTCTAGTGTCCTCTCCAGCATCCCAATTCAAAAATAATTTGGAAATTATACTAGACAAATCATCCATATAAAACAAAAGAATTTTTTCAACCAATGAATGAGGGCAAATAAAGCCTTTGTCCTTATAAGAACAAAATACAAATGTGAGTAACGATTTCTTCAAAAAGAATTTGAATAACATGAATACAAACAATTGTAATTACATTAATATCCTTCCTACCAAGAAAAACCATATAAAGAAAAATCTAGCAATAATAGATTGACCTTTTTTAAAGTACGAAGAAGTTTAATGATTAGGGTTTGGTTGTGCGTAAGTTTTAATTATTAACCGTTGATAATCCACAAGCCTACGATTTGTTAGCATACTATAAAAGGTGTCAATCCCACGAGGAGGGAACTAATCTAATCCTAAAATTTAAGGCCAGAAACAAATAACATAAATTCAAGATGTGACGAAACTAATACGAGAATTTAATTCAGTCAATCAAATTAAAAATCAAACATGAAAATACTAATTATTAAGCAATTTGCAACACACCCACGAATCAACCGAAGTAAATTACCAATTGAGAGAATGGGAATTTTACCTATACTTAATGCTAACCTAACTGATTATGAATTATTGGATTGTTGGTTCTAGACTATCCTAAGGTTGATTACTCTCTCTCGAGTTATAACCATTACCCCATATGGTAAACCCTAATCAGATTATGGAGGTTGCAATCTCTCAATTCAAAACCTATCCAAAACCCTAATTAGTTCTAAAGTTCTCTAATAAACTATCAGAAATTTATACAAGATCTCTCTCGGCACAAATTATCAATATGATTTAATTATGGTTTTTATTAAATCACTTAGCTCTCGTTAGTCCAATTTAATCATTTTTCATTTGATTCACCCTTTCAATTTATTATTGAATATGCAATAGCAGAATCAAACCACAACAATATCTAATAAACACATAAAAAATCAGATTCTCATTAATTCAAGAATAAATTCTGAAGGTGAGTTTAGAACATCCTCGACATTCTAGATCCTATCATCAACTGTTCAATCCAATTCTATACAATAATAAAACTAAAAATAGGAAATATAATCTAAAGTGGATGATGGGAGGCAGCGATGTTAGGAAACCTCTTGATTTGGGAAGTACTTCAAGTCAACCTCTTCTCCTCTTCTCTCTTCCTTCTTCTCTTCCTCTATCTCTCGATGATCTCTCTCTAGGTTTTCTTAAGGTTGTTAGTGCAAAAAAGCTTGTTTCTCTGCCTCTTTTTGTTCTTTTTATATCCTCTTATGTTTTGGGTAACCTTAGGGTTTTTTTTCAAAGTTCGAAAGGTCTAAAAAATCCCTCAAAACTTGAAGTTCGTGAGTGTCTGCGAATCTACCCAACGCAGGTCATGATCATGGACCATTCCCTGGGCATCTATCATAATTATGGGAAAAATCTGGAGCATCTATCACGATCGTGGCCTAACATGTCATAATCGTGGGTCATTATTTAGGCTTGCATGTCTCCAAAACTCCTCCGTTCTTCAATGTTAACCCTGAAACACTATCAAACATGTCAAGGTACCTCAAAAACATAATACTTAAGCTCAAAGACTTGTACTAACCTATAAAAGGTTAAAACATAAATAATTAACAAACTAACATAATTCTAACCTAAATTCATACTAAATGATTGAATTAACGACTAAACACATATCAAACTATGCCCTAAAACACGATTCAATTTACACTTATCATTTAATCATTGATTTCTTACAATATACTAAAAGAAATTGGTCCAAATTTAACTTACAACATACTAAAAGAAATTGGTCCAATTTTAACTTCCCCAATCATATCACTAAATGTTAAAGAAGTTAAGAATAAAAAAAAAGTTGATCCTAGCTCTCCTATCAATGAAGAACTTAAAGCAGGGTTTGCAAATTTTGTGAGAAGAAAATCAAGTAAGAAGAGAAATCCTCCTACCTCTAATAATTGTTCATTAAGATTATAGCATGGAAAGAGCCAATGGTTCCTCCAAAAAAATTTGCTAAGGGACTTCATTCAGGAGAACAATTATAATATCATAGGCATTTTAGAAACTAGAAAACTATAATTAAACAACATAACTCTAAAATGCTACAATTGTTACAGCCTCAATGGAAGGAAATATCCAATTATTCACATCACCTGGTCTTCTATAATAGTATCTCTATGAAAGTACAGAATTGTTATGCCACTAATTAAATGATCCATATTAAGGTTGAAGGCATATTAACTAGGAAGGTATGTTATATTTCCTTTATATATGTACATAATTGCAAAGCCTTAGAGGCCTCGCTATGGAATAATTGAAGGAGATTGCTCCCAATATTAAGGACCCCTAGCTCCTTCCAAGTGAATTTAATTCCATTATACTATCAGAAGAAGCTAAAGGTGATAGATCTATCAAGCCACTCTATCTTGATCTTAGACTATGCATAGTTTACATTAAGATGATAGACATTTCTAGTGGAGGGAATTCTTTTCTCTTGGTGTAATAATTAAAAGTAGATAATTTCATAAGAAAGAAACTTGAACACAAGCTTGCCAATTTAGAGAGGTTTCAAATTTTCCCTAACTGTTTCTTTCTATTCCCTGCTCCAAATTTTTCGGATCACTTACTAATCATAAGTTAAGTTTATGTAGTAAGGATCAAAACTCCCTTTAGATTTAATATCTTCCTCACTTATCTAGCAGGTTTTGATGAGGCTATTTAGAAGGTATTAGTTCCAATATTCATGGCACAAAATAGTTCGCCTATGTTATGAGGTTAAAAATCATAAAAGATCCTTCATAAGAACAACATAGCGAATACACATCATCTCCTAATCACTGCTAAACAAGTTTTGAATTCTATGCAAAAGGCTCTAAGCAACAATCCTTCCTCTATTCATCTTAAGAATAATGAAAAGCAGGCAGTGAGTAATCTATCTAAGGCTCTCCCTTTTAATTATTCTCTAATAAAGCAAAGATCTATATTGGCTTCGCTTAAAGGAGGGGTAGTAACTCTTTTTTTTTCCACAAAGCAGTGGTTACTAGGAAATGCAAGAATAGTATTCTCTTAATTGGAGAATATTCACCATATCACTGATAAAAAGAGTTAATAGAGGACTTGCACTATATTTTGTTAAGGTGATGAATACTCTCTCCAATGCTCAATCATCCACTGAGTTAATTAGAGGGATTATAGTGGAAAGTCTCATGTCTCAAGAAGTAGACATTCTTGCTAAACTAGTGACTACCGAGGAAATTGAAGACAGTTTAAAATCACTAGAACCTCAAAAACCCTTAGGCTTGATAGTTTTAACATCAATTTTTATAAAAACATGGCATCTTACCAAGGATAAGGTCCTAGATTCCATCCTAGAATTCTTCAAAAATAGGAGGCTGTTCAATGATATCAATAGAATCTTTGTCACATTGATTCCTAAAGAGGTGAACAAAAATATTTTAGATACTATCAACCCGTTGCATATTGCAATTCAGTGTACAAGGTGATATCTAAGGTTCGAGATGAGAGATTAAAGATGGTCCTTGGTAATCACATAGATCAACATCACAGGGGATAATATCATTCTTTTGTATGAATTATTGAGAAATTACTCAAGTAAGAACGGGGGTATGATAATAAAGATTGGAGTTCCTTTTAAACACCATGAAAGCAATGAATTTTCCTAAGAATTTCATCTGCTAGATGCATTAAGCTTTCTCAAATCCTACCTATCATGTCCTAGTAAATGGGGAACCTATCAGAGCCATTAAAAGTTCTAGCAAAATTATATAAGGTGATCCAACTTTCTCCTACATGTTTGCCCTAGTAATGGAAGTTCTCACTAAATTTTTTAAAAGAGTTGTAGCTAAAAACAAGAGCTTCAAATTCCACTCTAAGTGCAGAAGACTTAGAATCACCAACTTATTCTTTACGAATGATCTAATATTGTTCCAAGCTAATATAAGCTCCATCACTTCCCTAATGACAACATTGAAATTGTTGAGCAAGATGTCATTTCTAAAGGCTATTAACTCAAAAAGTGCCTTTTATATCTTTGAGAAAGCAAGGGATTAAGAACACCTTATAACGTCTATGACTATATTTCTAAAGCAATCTACCCCCTTTATGTATCTTAGCATCGATATTAAATCTACTAAAACCTCTTATGGAGATTTTAATAATCTTCTATATATAGTTCATTTTAGAATAACAAGTTGGAGCTTAGAAACTCTTTCATTTATAGGAAAAGCTTAATTAATATCACTTGCACCTAACTCCATTAACGTCCATTTAGCCTCATATATGACATTCCCTTAGGTTGTCACTAAATTAGTGGACAAACAACTAAGGAAGTTTTTGTGGTCAGGGAAAAAGCCAAGTGAGAAAACATAAAATGGGCTAAAATATGCTTACCTAAGATATAAGGAGATCTCAATCCGATCCCACTAAAAATCCTTAATATGGTGATGCTCACTAAGAGATTATAGAGGCTACTAGAGGATAAGTAGTCCCTATGGACTAAGTGGGTTCATAAATACTACATCAAGGGTAGAAAATTTTGGTATTTCAATCTCACAAACGTGGCCCCTACCACTATAGAAGAAATATTAAAAATTAGAGACAAGATAAGGCCTGAAGTAATAAAGTTAGTAGGTAATAGTAGAGATACACATTTCTGGAATGACTTATGGACCTCTATAAGACCATTAAAGAATATCAATAAATTATCACCCCTTAAAAATCTTCGACATGAGAATACTACTGTGATTGAAGCTGTTAATTACAAAGAGAAATTCTTAATAATATCACCCAACCTTGATTATGTAAGGAGATTCTCAATAAAAGCTTGAACATGAATGCATTGGACATGAATATATACAGGCCTTTGAGTAATGGCAAATCCACTAACAGTTCGTGCAAAAAAAATTATAAAGGGTCTCATACTAGACTTAGTTTAAATTTTTATGGTGCAATTATGCATTTCTAAAACCTAATAAATTCCTTATGTTGCATAATAGATATGTGTTATGCATGAAAGCAACAGAGAGTATATCTCACCTATCTTCCATTGTGAATTTTATAAAGAGTCTTGCCTAAAGATACTAGAAAAATGTTAGCTAAAGGACACATTAACTAAGTGGAGTGTTGGATCCCGTTTCCGGAACCCAACTCATAACAATACCATAACTATTGTCGTTCCATTTTCTTGCTCTGATAATAAGACTCTTAATTTTTTTATTCTTTTTACTCTTTAATACAATTCTTACAACTAATTTCCTTCAAAACGTATTCATAGACTCCCTCACCTCAATTCCGAAAATAAACATACGACGGAAACAAAATCAAAAGCAGAGTCGAAAGGCGGATGAAAGAGAAAGAACGGAAATCGCAGCGCGAAAGTGGGCCAAAGGGCAAAATGAATGAACGAACGGAAATCAAAAGCGAAAGTCAAAGTGAGCGAAATCTGAAGAAAATCAAATCGGATCAAAAAGCAAAGGAATCGAAGCGTGTGCGGAAACCAAAGAAATTCCGAACCTTAATCAAACGGAAAAACAAAATGCCCAAAGCGAAAACTAAGGCTAAAAGCAAAACGAAAACAAAAGAACGAACGAGGAATCGAAAATGGGCCAAAACAAATGCGAAATTGAATTGGCTCGAAATCAAAGCAACCAAACAGCTCAATCGAACTGAAACAATTAATCCGACATCCGGTAACGCAAATATTTTAAACAAAACAAACGTTCAGCGTTGGAAAACTATAAGACAATCTTGGTCTAAACCAATCCACTTCGGTTCAATGTCCCATTTGAAAATCATCAATTCCAATCCTTCAACCCATTTAATTGTTCAAATTCTATCATATCTCATATCTCATC
>JAOSBL010000212.1:16175999-16189929 GCA_027568915.1 Erythroxylum roraimae
CTTCTTGATTCTTTAAAGAAACGGTTATTCAGTTGAGTTCTGTAACTAACTCAGACTGATGCTTCCGTCTGCTTTTCATTCGTCTACTTTTGCTTCTGTCTACTTTTCTTTCGTCTGCTTTTCTATCGTCTGTTTTCTATCTGGCTTCCGTCTGTTTTTCAAATAGCTTCCGTCTGCTTTTCTATCGTCTGTTTTTTATTGTCTGCTTTTTATCGTCTGCTTTTTATCTGCCTTCCGTCTACTTTTCAAATAGCTTCCGTCTGCTTTTTGTTTATCATCAAAATTATTAATTTTAAAGTCATTTTGACTTAACACTGGCCGATACGGAACGGATCTCATAACAGTGCTGTCAACACTTTATTATATTTTTCATCCACATAGAATTCAATTTGAGCAATTCCATAATATTAAAGTTTAATTTGAACACAGTGAAACATTAAGGTTTAACTTGTATTCAGCTGCAAACGTTGTGGTTGTTGATGTCCTTTTTTCCTCATATTTAAACCATTTTAAGTTTTAGTTGTAATGATAATAAATTTAGGGGGGAAAAGAATACTGAAGACCTCCTTTTAGATATAAAAAATCAATTAAATAGAATAAATGAAAACATTATCTCTAACATATAAAAATTGCCTATCATAAATACATTTTTAGTACAAAAGATGCAACTAATGTTCTCAAATAAATGAGGAGTCAAGCTAGGATAAAGAATAGTAACTCTCAAGAAGCAAATTCAAATTCACAAACACATAAATTGATTGAACACTATAGTAATTCTAAAACTGACAAATTTTGTTCACCTTCTCCTATACAACAAACTAAATGCGATGCTATTTTAGTTTAGGATTGGAATATAAATGATATGTCTAGATATAACATATTAAATATATTACAATAAATAACAATAGATGTGGATGCATATAGAGCACAATTAGGAACCTTTGAACATACTTTACCTAATTTGTTAAAAATAAGATTTTGGAGATAATTAAGTGGTTCATAGAATTATCATTTAACTAAGTGGCATTAATATGATATACTAAAAGTTATTAGAATCAATGAAGAAAGAGAATATGTTTTTCGATGAACATAGTGAACAAATACAAGATGTCTCAATCTTAATGTTAACAATTTCCTTACATTTTATAGGAGATCTTTCCCATTTGAAAGATAGGAATGGTAAATTATTGCCAAATCTTAGATGTGAAAAACTTTTAAATTTTAAATGGTACAAACATATATTGCTAACAAGAATAATGTTACCTGATTATTCAAATAAACCCTTTTCAAAAAAAAGTTCCTTGCATAACTTCTCCCTTTATTAGGACAAAAAAATTAGGAACATAATTGCAAAAAAAATACAATGATCAAATAACTAAAAATAGAATAATATATGGATAACTAATTAGTTAAAAAAAGTCTAAAATTATTTCAAGATATGAAACTACAAAAACTAATGAAGAGTGAAATATTTAGAACTAAAAAAGAATAAGACCTTTTTATCAATTGTCTGATGTTTCTCATGAAAACAATACTTATAAAGATTGTAGTAAAACCTCTAGGAAATATACAAGTAAATATAATAATAAACCTCCTACATAGAAAAGAAGGAAATCATTTAAACTATTTATACGAAACCAATATAGACAAAATAATAAAAAAAAATTAACTTTTTCAAATTACAACCATAACTTATTACAAATGTGATAAAAAAAAGGTTCATATAACTAAACATTATAGGATTAATAAAAATTTAAAACTTAGATTTAGATTAAGAAACAATTGATAAAATGAAAATTTTATTGATATATGAATCTAAAATTTTTTTAAAGAATTATTTAGTAATGAATATAAAAATGAAGTTATATAAAGATATTAGTAAAGTTTTGCTCTTGTGAGAGTAGCTTTCGGTGCCTTCTCGTATTATTTAATCTTTTTGCTTAGTTACTTCTCATTATTTGTTGCCTTCTCTTGTCTCACCGTAGCTTCTCAATAGTCCTTCTTTGTCTACTCTTTCCCTTCTCTGCTTTGGCTACTTACCTCCTTACTATTTTTAGTAATATGGCAGGTAATTGAGATTATTTCCTACCTCTTACTTCTTCTTCTTATCCTACCTCTGTCACTATGTTTTCTTCACCTAGCTTTCCAAACACTAATCTGTAATCCCCATGTTCAAAATTTCCTCAAGCTACTTAAGTGATTTCAAATCCCTCCAAATCCACTTGGGCATAGGGTATAAGCGATTCAAACATCAATTCCAAGTTGAATTACTCTCCTTTAAGCAGAATTGATGAGCGCCCTATTGTTACACCACCTATAAAGATACTAAAGGAGTGAGTCTTACACTAGAACTCCACCCTCATTGGTTTCTTTCATAACAATAGAATCTCATTCCCTATAATGAAGGTACAGGCCTTTGCTAACTAAAAAAACTATGGTCTTATAAAAATACGAGTGAACTATGATGTTTTATTTATTAAATTCTCATATGTATCGGTTATTAAAAGGGTGTTGGAATCAGATCATCGGCATATATATTAGAAGCCTTTACTACACTAAAGTTAGAGCATAGGCACCAACTTAGAGGATATTAAACTTGCTAACATTCCTAATTGGATTTTCAAATATGGTGTTCCCTAGAATACTAGACCATAAGTGGACTTAGCTACATCGCAAGCGTTTTTAGAATATTGTTCCTTGATCAAGCCACAAATAAGATCAAACACATTAACTTTGCGAGAATCTGTATGGTAATGGATGCAATCAAAGACCTGCCAAAGGAAATCCCAATAATGAAGCTGAATTATAACCTAGAATTAGTTGAAGATGTAGTTAAGGTTATATATATTTAGAAGCCTAAATTGTTAAGCCCCAAAAGGATTTGGAAACCTATAAGCAAGTCATTCAAAATTGGAAACTATGAGGGACTCATGGAAAACTACCAAGTCATCAATCTAGAGAATTGTGGACTTACTTATGATATGGCTATGAATATTGAAAGTTAATGTTTACCTCTAGTAACTAAATGTGTAGACATTATCCACCCAAATTTAGTAGAAGCTAAAATGGACACCTTACCAATTAATATAGACTAGAGTAACTTGGAGAAGGGTAAAAAAGGAGTACCATCTGGAAACATATAAGATACAAATGGTAGTGTGATTAGAGCTAATATGGATCAGATCTAGGAGGATTTTAGCACTTAGGGAAAGAGAAGATCTAATGGAAGAAGAGATAATCCTCTTCCAAATTAGGTTCATGACGATTATTTCTTAGAATATCAAGGAATTAAATGCACCTACCAAGCAATTAGCTATTAAGGACTTCATTTTTTTCAACAAACCCTATCTTTTTGGTATTCTTGAATTAAGGCTCAAGTAGGTGAAATGTAACATTTATAATATTCTTCCAAGACAATGGAAACTACTTAGTATATCCATTACAATGGAAGTGTATATGTAATTTAGGTTAAGGTAGGAGCAATCAATCATCTGGGTATCGGTCATTTATATATATATATATATTGAACCATGCCTTTTAAAAAACTACACTGTGGAAAATGTTGGCCCTCAAAAAAAAATTTCTTTAGCTAAGCATGTTTTAAATAATTATGAGCTTTGAATAGGTGATTTTTGGGAGTTAAATTTTTTTTATGTCTATGTTGGTAGGATTTATTTCATGGGTTGGTTAAATTAAAAGTAGTAGGAATGCATAAAAAGGGTATTTTGGGTAGCTTACTTAAGTTTAAAAACTATAAGGCATTAAAGGAAGGGTAAGGTGGACTTTTATCAATCATTAAGGGTAAAATGGGAAGCAAGAAGTGTTGTTTTCTTCCTAAAGAGGGGGAAAAAGAAAATGGAAAAGAAGGAAGTAAAATAACAAATCAAAGAGAGAGAGAAGAGAGATTTCAGTGGTTGAGAGGAAATAAAAGAGTTGTGCTAGGGTTTCATCTCTTCAAAGCCTTCTAGAGAGATTTAGAGGTTGTGCAAGAAGGGAAAAAGGTAGGGGAAGATAAGAGCTTCCATTTGAGCCAATAATTTCTTCATTTGGTAAAGATTCAAGGTAAAGTCTTACTTAATCTTTGGGGATTTTGGAAGGGTTTTGGTTCATGAAACTTAGAAAATGCATGTGTTTAAGTTTTCTAGAAACCATTTTATGGAATATACTTTGTGGGTTTTCAATTCTGCAATCCTATTGAAGTTGGGATTTTTGCCTATGAAAAGGAAATCAAGAAAGAAAAAAGGAGTAAGAGGAGAGGCACATTTGAGCAACTTGTAAGCAAGGAATTTTAGGGTGGGTTACATTTTTATAATTAAGTAATGAGCCATTGATGTCTCTTTCAAGAAATGGAAATAAATCAGTTCAACTACTTTTAAAATGTGCATTTATTATTCTTTGAATGCTTTGAAAATATGCTGCATATTTTGTATATAAATCTTGTTTGATTTATGAAAATGTTTTTGAAAAGGTATCAAGCTTAAGAAATCAAGTTTTCGAAATGTGCCTTTTTGGACAATATGTTTTACAAGTCATGAAATACATGTTATGTGGGTTTGTGGTGGTGCCCTACGTTAAGTTAAGTGCACTTTGACAAAAAGGGTTCTCCTGCCTACCCGCTAGTGGCATGGAGCTCCTTCATGGACTCCCATAAGTTCACAGCTACGCAAGACCATTATGTAGAAATGCGTAGTACGTTCTGTTTTTGGATCCACCCGAACCAATTTGACGTGCTCATGTGCTCATGATATGTTGGCAAGAGTGATGTATACATGTTTTGCATTAATGCGAGTTTTTACAATGAAAATAATTATTGCAATGATTTTGCTTGTTACTAGTTATAAAATTGTTTCCTATGAGCTTTAAGCTCACCTCCATTCTCCTCCCCATATTTAGGTGATGAGAAAGAGATCGAGTAGTCAAGAGCCAAGGCATCACTCCACTTTTGCAATGTTTTGGTAATTTAAGCTAATCTTGTGAAACAGAGCTTTAGTTGCATTTTGAGCAAATTATTGTTCATGTATCCTTTGTATTTTGGGGTTTTGAGACATTGATGTATTTGTAGCTTGAAATGCCCACTAAAGCTTTGTAAAACTATTATCTTTTGATGCAAATGGAATATGATTGCGTTTTTTCTCATAACTCTCAAAGTTTGTCCATTGCATTTTCAATTTTTCATAAGGGAAAATTTTGTATTCTGACTTCAGGGAAAAATCTGGTTTAATCTAGGCTGAATTAGGGAAAGTTGTCTTCTAGAAAGTTGTATATTTTCTTTCTAGCTTTCCAACGGTATATAGTATGAAATGTTTAGACATTAGAGTCGAAAGTTTTGATCCTTATAAGTGGAGATGCTCAGGAGTACAGATTGTATCGTTTGATGACGTCATATCATCTAGTGATGACATCATATTGTTTGGTCCCATTTTTGACCATGTAGATGATCGAATTTGTCTTCTAGGTTTTCCTAAAAGTTGTAGATCTTTAAGTCCTCTTTCAAACCATCCAAAGAACACCCTAATCTAATTTCTATAGGGAAAGTTATTGCAATTTTCCCAATTCATCTACCCTATCGTCTGGTGCACTATAGACTGAATCGTCTGGTGCACTATAGACCTATCTTTTGGTCCAATTTTGACCCTCTAGATGATAGAATCTATCTTTTAGGTCTCATAAAAGTTTTACATCATGAAGTACTCTTTCAAACCATCCAAAGAACACCCTAATCCGATGTCTATAGGGGAAGTTATGGCAATTTTCCCAATTCGTCTACCCTATCGTTTGGTGCAATGTAGACTGAATCGTTTGGTGCACTGTAGACCTATTATATGGTCCAAGTTTTACCCTCTAGATGATAGATTCTGTCTTTGAGGTCTTCATAACAGTTGTAGATCTTGAAGTTCTCTTTCAAACCATCCAAAGAACACCCTAATTCGATGTCTATGGGCCATTTTCCCAATTCATCTACCCTATCGTCTGGTGCATTGTAGACTGAATCGTCTAGTGCACTGTATACCCATAGTCTGGTCCATTTTGGACCCTCTAGAAGATAGAATCTATCTTCTAGGTCTTCATAAAAGTTGTAGATCTTGAAGTCCTCTTTGAAAACATCCAAAGAACACCTTAATCAGATGTCTATAGGGAAAGTTATGGTAATTTTCCCAATTCGTCTACCCTATTGTCTGGTGCAATTCATCTACCCTCTAGATGACAGAATCCACCTTCAAGTCTTCTTGAAAATTATAGATCTATGAGTCTTCTTTCAAGCCGTCCAAGAATGGTCTTAATCCGACATCTCTAATGAAAGTTATGTTAATTTTCCCAAGACAGGTGCAA
Source organism: Erythroxylum roraimae (assembly GCA_027568915.1). NCBI lineage: Eukaryota > Viridiplantae > Streptophyta > Magnoliopsida > Malpighiales > Erythroxylaceae > Erythroxylum > Erythroxylum roraimae. The sequence goes on from JAOSBL010000212.1 coordinate 16,182,330, forward strand.
TATGATTGAGGGCACGCCACCCTTTTGGAATGATGGCTAATGAGAGTTCATAGAAATAACCTTATAGGATAATATGCTCACTTCTTATGACTCCGAATGTTGGGCTCCAAAATCGGGGTCTAACAGAAAAAATTAAGGTACTTCGTTCAATCAATCAAAGACTCATAGATCCTTGTGTTGTCATATTTATGAAGGAGTAGATGTGAGGGACATAAAATTTGTTACAAGTGAGGCCAATATATGGTATAGATGTGTGTCATTTTGGTGAGACAAAAATGAAAACTTGTTATTTGTGGGAAACAAGAATTGTCTTGAATGATACAACAAGTTAGTGGCTTAATTAAACAAAGATGGTGAGAATTAAAATAGTGGACAGCTATTGGAAGTAAGCTTTGCAATGTGTGGACAGCTATTGGAAGTAAGCTTTGCAACGTGTGGACAGCCCTCTTTAACGTGTCGCATGTACAAAGATGATGGAGGAGCTACTCCATCGAAGTTTCAGCTCTCCTTTGGACCAGAATTGTTGAAGAATAATTGCAACTACTCCCTTCACGCAAAGGTCTTCCAAGTTATAGCCTTTGGGGAATAAATTCAGCATGGTGTTTAAGCTAGAAACCGTGGACATCTCCATCAACGCCAACTACTTGCAAAGAAAAGATGGGCAGCACATTACCATCTAATTTTAGGTATGTTAAACCACTCTTGTCCATCCTCTTTAGCTGGTCATGTGAATGCTTAAGCTGGAAACATGAATTTCCTTATGAATTTCGTGAATGTTTGAGCATGAATTGAAGAAAGTTGTAAGTTTTTCTAACTATGTTTGGTGTAATTATGTATTAGGATTCTCAGTTTCCTTGAATAGTCCTAGTGTTTTGGCCATAACTTAGTCTATAGAACTCCAAATTGGGTGATTTCAACTGTAAATGAAACCTAAGACATAGTGCTAAAAATATCTAGGAGCGACCTAGACCTAATTCTAGCTGAATGATATTGAAAATTGAGATTGATTATGATAACCTAATACTGTCCCTGTTAAAGCAGTTTGTGATTTTTGGTACATGTTTCATAACTTAGAAGTTAAAATAGAATGATTTTTAATTATATGAAAAATAGAGACATAGGGGAACAAATGTCTAGAAGACTTCAAAACCAAATTTGAACGTTTGATATGTTAAAATTAAGGAACAAGTGGAGGCATGGTTAAATGAACAGGAAAAAAAAAGCATGGTAAATGGAGAGGAAAACATCATGTATATCCATATCTTATGTATGTTATTCAATGGGTATTAATTGGTAGCATGTACATGCTATATATATGGCTTAACGGTTGTTCAATGGCAGCATTTATGGTGTACATAGTTCAATGGTTCAATGAAAGGGAAACAATAGGTATATACTATGTACATTATTTAAATGGAAAGAAGACAGCATGTATAAATCATGAAAGTTGTTCGATGGTTGAATGAAAAGAAAAAAGAATTTTAATATTACAAAATGCTAAGATTTTTGCTAAGCCCTTTGTCATAAAATTTGTAAAACAAGGTGGTAAGTTATGGATGTACTTGGCAGGTTATAGGAACCCTTCAGGGATCTCCCTCATAGCTGAGTAAGACAATAAAGTTTTCTTGTCATCGTAGACTTGGGACTAGTAAAGGAAAAGCACCGAATATGTGAGGGTGGTTTACAATAAATGAAAAACTATGAGTGTGTATTTAAATTGATTTGTTAAGATGGTTTTTACCTTACTATGAAAAGTATGATCATGAACAATTCCATTGGTGCTACTACTTGAATTTAATAGTTAATCTTCATGAGTTTTACATATGCTTTGATTTAGCATTAAATTGAGTTTTGGATACACTTGGAAACTAATGAGATGTACACATGCTTTGAATTGGCATTGAACTGAAATTTGCATATGTTTTGAATCGGCATAGAAATGGATTTTGAATATGTTTTGAATTGGTATTGAAATGAGGCGCACTTATGTATTAATTGTGATTTAGCCTATGGTACACCGTTAGGTCTTTATATATACGATTATGTCGATCAGAGTACATTTTAACAAGCATGCCGGTGTTTGGGGACGTCTGTCACTAACATGGGTGGTGTTGTGTCTGTCATTATGTCCTGTGAATCACCATCTACACGTGTGGAGTATATAGTGTGCTAGTATTGTTAGGGGTAAGCGATGTAGAACCAGCTCCGTGGCCTTACACCTGAGGGTACCGTACTGCAAAGAAAATTAGTGATAGGCTATGTTTTGAAAAGAAAGTTCATGAAAGTATTGTTTGCCATCAATGTTTATTTTACAAGAAAAGAGGAACTTGATCTCAAAAAAATATATATGTTTTTTTTACATATACATTGATCTTATGAAAAGAAAAGAATGTGTTTTGTAACAACATTGGTATTACTTGAATTGAAAAGAAATTGTTTTCTTTTATAGAGGTTAATGTTTGTATAAATGGTTTTGTTGGAAACCAATAACACTCACTGAGCTAGTTTAACTCACCCTTTATTTTTATTTTTAAATAAAACCTCCCAAATGTACTTTCATGGGCTTCAGTAGTAGGGACTCCACCTTGCGAATAGTCAACTTTGTTAAATGCTGCTGTGTAGGAAATTTTATTTGACCTTGTACATATTTTTAAGAACTATTGCATATCTTTGAACATGTTTTGGAAAGTACATTTGTATAAAGAATGGATGTGTATAAAGGTTTTTAAATGGAATGCATGACTTTGTTTTAGTTTTTCAAATTTTATTGAAGTAACTATTTGAGACTGCATGTGAGTGGATTTGAAGTCCATAATTTGGAGTTGAGAAATTGATGCGATAATAGAAGTTTCTTGGGGTGTCAAAATATAATCGTTGTGCTGCTAAATTTTTTTAATAAATTGAAAAATAAAATTCCACTGTTTACATTTATTATTGTGGATTGAAGCTTTTCCTTAACAAGGGCATTAGGCTTAGCTTCATGGGAACTTTTCAGCTGATTTGGATATCGACTAGAGAGCCACTGTGGAGTGCCTAGCAAGTCGCCTAGTCATTACAGGATAGGGGCCTGTCATCTTAAGCTTTCAAATTTGAATATTCTATCATAAAACAACGCTTTAGGGCTTTATGGCTCAACATAGTGGATAGGAATTCTTCATTTTTCACAGGAAGGTTGCTGCCAATAGATCATCCAATATGCTAAAGGTGGCTCAACATAGTGCTAAAAGTCCTATTGTTGATTGGCACAAAACCGTGTGGAATAAGGTTCTTCCTCCTCATTTTTCCTTCATCCTTTGGCTTGCTATCCAAATTAAGCTTAATACAACAAATAGATTACCCTATCTGCAAGCCGACAAACATTGTCCTATGTGTAAGCTTCATGTAAAAACTCAAGACCATCTCTTTTGCACTTGCCTTTTTAACTTCAACATATGGTGAAGCATTATAACGAAATGCCACTGGAATGATCCAGGTGACTCCATATCGAATATCATGCACAGGTTATCAATTGACACATGTCATTTGAAATACACTAGACATATCTTCACTCTTGATTTGACTTGTGTATATGTACTATGGAAAAAAAATCATCTCAGAAAGTTTACAACTGGAAGCTCATCAAGGAAAATTATTCACTCTGTTATTATTCGACATATACGGGAGCTGTTAATAGTTCAAAACCTCATCCAACAATGTCCAAATGATATCTCATTTTCATTGAATATATGAGTTCATGTATGTATATTACTTCTTGATTTCTATGAGGGTTTTTATTCCTTACAAATCTATGCAAGGAGTGTAAAAGGTATACGCCTTTAATTTTTGCTTGCCATATTTTATTTTCCATTATTTATCAATTAATACAATTTCTTTTTTTTAAAAAAAGATCATCCAATATGATAATCTCTTTGTAAAAGGACAACTTATGTAGTACTTCACAAGTTAATCTTTAAAATAAGTCCTTTAACTATTTCACTAAAGTTCTTTGTACCTTTATTAATAGTAACTCTTCTTCTATCTTAATTACTGATATTGTCTAAGATAAGTTTACTATCGAAGAACTTGAGTGATTTTTAAGCTTGTTACTAAAGAAGAAATTGAAAGCATTGTGAAATCCCTTAATCCCTTTAAGGCCCTTGGCCCTGATGGTCTTAAAATGAACTTTTAAAAGACTTGGCCTTTTATAGGCAATATTATGCTAGAAGCTGTTAATAAATTCTTTCTCAATAGGAAGTTATTAAAAAAATTCAAGATAAATTTCATTTTTTTTATGCCTAAGGTTAAAGATCCCAAATCATTGTAGGAATATTGTCTGATAGCCTGTTGGAACTCAATTTATAAAATCATTGCCAAGGTTTTAGCAGGGAGATTTAAGCAGGTGCTTCCAAACCATATTGACATGCAGCAAGGTTTATACATCACTGAAAGATTGATAAGTAACAATGTCAGGTTGGTACAAGAATTACTAAGGAATTACACTGGGAAGATTTGCAAGAAAATTTGCATTTTTAAAATTGATTTTCTTAAGGCTTATAACTTTTCATTCTTAAAACATTAAAAGCTTATGGATTTCCCTTAGGATTCATTGAGTTGGTGGAGCAATGCATCACTACTGTGTCTTTCAACATCATTATCAATGGTGAACCATTAAGAATCATTAGAGGGGCTAGAGGGTTAAGACAAGGAGATCCAATATCTCCTTATCTTTTTGCTTTGGGAATGGAAGTGTTTATTAAGTTATTAAAGAGAGATGTGAATCAAAACAAAGACTGTAAATATAATCTTAGGTGTAAGAGACACGACTTCTTAAGTTTGAATTTTGTTAAAGATCTTATATTATTTGCAATGGCTGATGCTAACTCAATAATCTCTCTTACAACTACATTGAATGTTTTTCCCAAGTCATCAGGATTACAAACCAATAGCAGGAAGAGTGCCTTCATTCTATCTACTAGTGTTACAACCCAAGCTAATTGTATCTAATCTATAACAGGCTTCCAACTCTAGAACTTGCCAATCACGTATCTTGGAGTCCAAATTTTTTCTTCCAAACTAACCAATTCTATTTATAAGCCCTTCATAGAGGGAATTAAGAATATAATTCAAAATTTGAGCTCCAAATATCTTTCCATAGCTGGTAGGGCTCAACTGATTTAATCAGTTTTAAGCTCCCTTGATATCTACTAGATGTCTTACCTTATGTTTCCCGCTAGTGTTTCAAAGACTATTAACAAATTGCTAAGGCAATTCCTATGGTATGGGTAAGAGGACAAGTACTCCTTGTTAAGAGTTAAATGTGTAAAGTTTTAATCCCTTTAAAAACAGGATCCGTTCATATCAAATAATCAAGAATCAAATAAAAGCATAAGCATACCTGAATCCATTGTGAAATCTACACTAGAGTCTTGCAGTTTGTCTTCTAAATTAAAACGTAGCCTTTTTCTAGAGTTTTTCCTAACTCTCTGTTTTCTCTCTGATGATGGGATGTCAAAAAAGAATTAAGCATACATTTAATTTGGAGACCATAACCATTTATATTAGAGTAAAACCCTAATCTAATTTCTCTAATTCCTAGTTTAGCCCATCATAAAACTAGAAATTATAAATCTGATCTCTACACATATAAAGCCCACATTTAAAATAGATGCATGAAGCCCAAAATACCATAAACATATTATACCACTTTAATTAATTGGCCTCAACTTTATATGATAGCCTTTATATACAATTATACACATATAAGCCCACATGTTCGATTAAAAATCCTTACAATCTCCCACTTGGGCTATATGTGTTACCTTTAAAATTGTGTATTAACCTTGTGAGTCTCAGAATTTTGCTATCATTACTGTATGCATCCCCATACAATCCAATCCATCAATCATACCAATATAGGATCAAAGTTTCTTTTGCTACAATTAACGTAACTAGACCCATCAATGGTCACATATGCTGATATAACCAAACGACATGGATCAAGCATGGATGTGTAGCATGGAAATTATAAGCAGCGTGATCTTAGCATGCTTATTTTCAACTGGTCCAACCTTATGCTTTTGTGAGATCAATTTTAAATAAGTTCAGAGACAAAATAAACCAAATATCTCAAAGCTAAAAATAACCTCGAACAACTTAACCAACAAAAAAAGGTTGTATCCAAAATGACAGTGAAAGAATATCTAATCCGAAAAGCATCTACAATAAAAACTCCCACTGAAACTATATATCCTGAAAAGATACTACACCCATATGAGCAGTGTGCTCATGAAAGACCTTGGATGGCACTCCTTTAGTAAGCAGATCCGTAATCATTGAGTTGATCCATTGTGTTGTATAAATAACTGTCCACTCTGAACTCTCTCTTTAACAATTAGGAACTTATGTGCTTCGACTTTGTCGAGCTCCTATTGTTATTAGAATATAGCACTGCAGAGTTATTGTCACAAAATAACTTAAGTGGTCTTTCAATAGAGTCCATAATGCGCAGCCTCGTTAAAAAGTTTCGCAGCCATATCCTGTGGTTGGATGCCTCATAACATGCTATAAACTCCATTACCATAATGGAAGAAGCTATAAGTGTCTACTTAGTACTCTTCCAGGAAATAACTCCTCCAGCAAGCAGGTAGATATTGCCCGAAGTGGATCTCCTACTATCTTCGCATCCAACAAAATCGGAATCAAAATAACCAATGATCTCCAGCTTATTTGATTTTCTGTATATGAGCATATAATCTTTCGTTCTCTGTAAGTACCGCCTGACCCGTTTAGCTGCTTTCTAGTGAACCAATCCTGGGTTACTTAAATATCTCCCTAGCATTCCAACAATGCACGCAATATCTGGACGCGTACAAACCTAAGCATACATTAGACTTCCTACAGCCGAAGCATTTCGATGTATCTGAATCCTTAAAACAAAAGAGGCATCACCAAGATCTTTCATTTCAAATTTCTTTGACAGAAATCTCTTGGTTTTGTGCAATAAGTCTATATCCTTAGTGGCAAGCAATATGTCATCGACATATAAAACCAGAAAATTGTACTTACTCCCACAAAACTTATGGTATATACAATCATCAGTTAAGTTCATCTCAAAACCGAACGAGATGACAACTTGGTGAAATTTGTAATACTATTAACGAGATGCCTGCTTGAGTCTATAGATGGATTTCTTTATTTTGCAAACCATTTGCTCTACATCTCCTGACACAAAGTTTTCTGGCTGCACCACATAAATCGTCTCATCAATGTCACCATTGAGAAACGTTGTCTTAACGTCCATCTGATGTAACTTAAGATCAAAATGTGTCATTAATACCATTATTATCCTAAAAGAGTCTTTTGAAGAAACCAAAGAGAAAGTCTCTTTATAATCAATTCCTTTTTTCTGTGTAAAGCCCTTTGCAACAAGACGAGCCTTGTACCTTTCTACATTTGTTGGACCCTGAACTTTTCTTGGAAGTTAGAAGTATTAAATGAAATTAAATGAGGAATTGGTGGTGATTTATTCATGAGCAAAGAAAAGAAATTCTTGAATTTGAAATGATAGACAAGATTTAGGTAGTGAATGTAGTAAGTTGATGAAGAGTGGATATTAATTTTG
>JAOSBL010000212.1:16195378-16209995 GCA_027568915.1 Erythroxylum roraimae
TTTACCCGGAAAATGTCATGAATGCATGCCAAAATGCTTATGCACAATTTAGCAATATTCAAATAGCAAGTATAAAATGTACTAAATTTCTTTAATATTCTAACCCCTAATTTGGGGCGCTACACAAGTGGTGTTCAGAATCAAAGCTGAAGAGCACAGTTTGAAGCCGCGGTATAAGGCCAGATTGGTTGTTAAGGAATTTGGTCAAAAGAAGGGTATTGACTTTGATGACATCTTTTCCCCTGTTGTAAAAATTTCTTCTATCCGAACAGTTCTTGGTTTTACTCCTAGTCTTGATATGGAGATTGAGCAGATAGATATGAAGACAACCTTTCTTCATGGTGAATTGGAGGAGGAGATTTACGTGGAACAACCTGAGGGCTTCAAGGTGAAAGGAAAAGAAGACTATGTGTGCAAACTGAAGAAAAGCTTATATGGGTTGAAGCAGGCTCCTAGGTAGTGGTATAAGAAGTGTGAATCAATTATGGGGGAGCAAGGCTACAAGAAGGCTTTTGGAGATTACTATGTGTTTGTACGCAGATTTTCTGACGATGATTTTATCATATTGTTACTTTATGTGGATGATATGTTAATTATGGGCAGGAATGCTTCTAGGATTGTTGAGCTGAAAAAGTAGCTAAGTAAGTTTTTTGCCCTGAAAGACTTGGGTCATGCTAAGCAAATTTTAGGCATGAGAATTACTCGTTGCAGGGATGCTAGGAAGTTGTATTTGTCACAAGAGAAGTACATAAAGAAGGTACTTCAAAGGTTTAGTATGACTGGGCTAAACCTGTTGCTAGCCCACTTGCTCCTCATTTCAGGTTAAGTGTCAACCAGTGTCTTTCTACAGACAAAGAGAAGGAAGAGATGAAGAAAGTTCCATATGCCTCAACAGTTGGCAGTTTGATGTATGCCATGGTGTGTACCAAGTTAGACATTGCTCATGTAGTTGGTATAATGAGTCGTTTTCTCTCTAATCCAGGTAAAGAGCATTGGAATGCGGTGAAGTGGATTATGAGGTATTTCAGAGGTACAACTGACTTAAGTCTTAGTTTTGGTGGTGATAAGCCTTTGTTAGTTGGTTTTACTGATGCAGACATGGTAGGAGATGTTGATTCTCGAAAGTCTACATCAGGTTTCATGATCAAGTTTGCAGGGGGAGCTATAGCATGGCAGTTAAGGTTGCAGAAGTGTGTTGCTTTGTCAACTATGGAGGCTGAGTTTATGGCAGCTACAGAGGCTTGCAAGGAGTTACTGTCTATGTAGCACAGACACGGCAAAATGGAGCCGTGTCTGCATGTTAGACACGTGTCCGTGTCGGACACCCATTGACACACGGTGGACACAGCTCAAACACGTTTGGAGACCACTCAGACATTGCTTAATAGAATATATACTCCATAGAATATATGCTCCATGTTTTTTGAGAGGGGCTTATAAAGTATCAAATATGTATGAACTATTAAGATGTTGGAAGTCTTGAAATACAACAATCAATATATATTATATTATGAATTCTGAATTTTTTTCTTAAATTTAAATTTTATAATATATATATATGTCGTGTCCGTGTCCACCAAATTTTAAAAGTTAGTGTGTCCCCGTGTTCGTGTCCGTGTCGTGTCCCGTGTCCGTGTCCGTATCTGTGCTTCTTAGCTTGCCATAGAGGATTCCGGTGCGACCACAGATGCTGGCGAAGTAGTCAGTAAGTTTACATCTCTTTTGCCTAAAGTTAATTTGACATACAACAGTAAAAGGGAAAGAAAAGAAAACGAAGAGAGGACCGTGTGATACAGCTCCACAGAAGCTGTCCAACTAAGCAACTGACGCGTGGACGAAAAGTTCAGTTATTGAGTTCATAATCATAAATAATTGGAACCAGTTAGCAGATATGTTATATCCAACCAAGATTCTCATTTCCTTTCAATCCAAGTTTGATTAGGAAGTTGTCAAATGACCACTGCCATCTAGCTAAAGCGCCCTTTTCTTGATCTTGCATTGCTTAAGGCTTAATGATGTGACTTTCAATAAGCTTCGCCAACTTTGAATGATTATTGAGATAAAATTGGATTATTTTGGTTTTCGAAAATGAATTCCACGTAAAATGTGGTCAGTCAAACAGGTCATATATGGGATGAGTGTTAGTAAAAGCATGCTTAATGGGGAACAAGATCCTCTGTCCAATTTTTATGGTGTCTTATTGTGTCCAGTAAATTTCAGTCATTCATTTATGCGGGTCCCATGTAGGCTCCACATAAATAAATGTGGGATCTGCATAAATGAATGGCTGAGATTCACTGGACACAATAAGACACCATAAAACTGGACAGAAGAATTGGACTATGCTTAATGGTTCGACTTAGAGAGATCACCTTAAGATTTGTTTGAAGTAAAAGAAAACCTTTATTATTATTAATATATGAAGTTTTTGATACTATTACTATGTTTTGTATAAATAAAGTTTGTTTTGCGAACTAAGGTTAAAGTAACATATAAATCTGCAAATACTTTTCTATTTGAATTCTAAAATGAATATGTATCTTTTAACCTAGTGAGATACATTACAGCTCATTTGTACAAAATGTCTGAAGAGAATCCCATTAGTAGATATAGCATGAGTACAACTGCAGAGTATGTTGGAAAACAACCTACATTTAAGCTCATGTTAAAACTGAAGATTGCGGTGTTACTCTCATCAAATAAGTTAAGGATTTATTTCTTTAACCAAGGCGAGATAAGTTTATTAAGCTTTATGATCTTTTTTACGTATCACAAATCTCTAGAAATTTTCAAAAAAAAAAAAATTTCCTCATCAACTAGGACCAATTATAAGCTAATTTACTAATTTCAGTGGTCAAATTATCATTCTATATATGTTTCTTCTTTATAATTGTGAGCTTCCTTCATTTCATTTCAATCATTCAACAAGTAGATGTTAACAACTTAAAAGTAACTTTACATATAGGAGCCAGCTCGACAAGATTAGCTATACACGTACAAGAACAAATGAATGGTAGAATGTTCCAATTTGACCGTAGTGAGTGGGAAATTTGAATCCTAGACATTCTAAAGGACCGACAAATTAGTTACAATTCGTCATTAGAAGAGTAGAATAATGAAGTATCATAGAGAAATAGAAGGGCTATGAAACAAGTGTTTTAGTCTAAAATTGTGCAATGTCCTTTTGTTGACTTCAGATTTAAGGAAGAATTGACTTCAGCACCAAGTTACACTGCAAAGAAACTAGAGAAAGTTAATCACTGTAATATGTTGTCACTTTATCGCGATTAATTTATGTCAATCAAGATTAACAGTGAACAGCAGAATCTAACTTCTTCTTCTACTTCTTTTTTCTTTTTTAACTTATTCTTAAACCTTTTCCTAACATGCTCGGAGTTCAGGTCCACACCCAAAAGACAAGATTCTCTCTGTCTCTTAAACTTGCAATGATAATTTGTCCTTTACTTGGCAGGGTTCTAGGTTTCTAGCTTGGAAGACAGAGATAAAGAGTTTTTAACTAATGTACTAATTATAATTTACTTGAATGCAATGTGGGGCCATTATTATTTGTGTAAAGAAAGAAATTTTGCTCACGGCTCACCTGCAAAAGCTAAAAGGAAAAGAAAAGCAACCCTTCCTTGGATTTGACGACAGATACATGTCAAGAAGACAGATAAATGCATTCCATCTTCATAAATCGCCCAACAAAAAAAAAAAAAAAACTTCATCACATAATGCACAGGACAGGGTATTCATAGATAAGAATTGGAAGTAAAGAATGTCTAAACAAGATATCCAACTGCCTCCCGATACAAACCATGTTAAGGAAACAAGTTTTTCTAACTAGAGGAAAGAGTGGCAGGAAAGAGTGGCGTTTGAGCGTAGACTTGGACATCACAAAAAAGCAAAAGAGTCTCTTTTAGAAAGGTCACATTTTGTTGCGGACTTTTTAGCTTTGCAAGCAAATGGCAACTGTACGTGATGAGTCATGAGCTTTCTGATCGTTCGTTTTCTTTGCTCCCCCACGAGCCTCATCCGTTCTTCACCGAACTAGTGTCCCACCACCGTGGACCAACTAGAGAGGACTCTATTTTCATGCTGTGCATCTCTGAAATTTCCAGTCATTTACAATTATTCGTCACTTCAATCGTGCAAGCACCTAGTTTTAATTAACATGGCTTAATGTAGTTGCACGCAGCTAGTGAGCCAGCATCATACTTAAGAGTCGTCCATGTAATAATTCCTGGGCTCAGAAGTCGGCAAACGTTAGGTTGTTTTGGATAGTTTTCATTCACTCAGTTGATATTCTGCCACATTTCCGCGTTAGGTTGTTTATCAGAGAAAATATCTTTCAGAACAGCAAAATTGACAAGTCCTACAATACTTATACATATACATAAATATTCTCTTCATGACTTGAGAAAGTTTACAAGTTATATAAGAGACAAATTAAGGTGGCAGACATTATGAGGTTCAACGAGTAAGAAGGAAAGAAACACATAAACGTATACTTGTATGGCAGACAAGTACTGGATATATACGCCATTGAAAGTGGGGATGGAGAACCAAGAATAGTGTTGGATTGAGAATGACGGGGTTTCTTGGGAAATGTTTGAAGATGTTGTTGAGAAGTCAGCAGCTACCTAAACCTACTTACAATCGATTGATCTTAACGGTACGTGATCATAACAGACAAGGAATGTAACGTGTGAAAAACTGATTCCAGTCCTTTTAACTGTTACAAAATCGAAACGGCCATGATAATTCCTAGAACATAACTTTATTAGCTAATTATGCAGGGATTTATAATGATTTACTGTGAATGCATCAGCTTTGTCCTAGGATATATCTGATTAGGCTGTTGGTGGTAAGGAAATTTTGAATGATGTGGCATTGATGGAGAGATGCCTACCATTCAATCCAAAACAATAGGTGTCAGGTTCAGTTGGCCAGACAAACATAATATTACATAACATTCATGAATGAAATATTGTGCGTGGGTTTAATAGAAATATGGTCTTTATTATGTAAGAATAAAATTGTGAAGTCTTTAGTGAAACTTCTTTCTAAATTTTGAGCTTGAGCGAAATTTTAATTGAGTGTTTTGTACGAAAAATATTACAGAACATGTAAAAAAAAAAAAAAAAAAAAGGCAGGGGCCGTACCAACCGGTAATACATTGTTCAGAAAACCAGTCTTTTCCTTGACCTTTTTACCTGGAGAAGGGGGTATCCAGTCCACGATCCCCTTTTGCCCTTCTTCAAACTCCAATTGGTGGCTACTCATCATCATTGATGCTTACGCCAAGCCCTGGACTGTTCACTGGTCTTGATCAATTTTGGAGCTTTAAGTGTTGGACAAAGACAAAGTTCAGTTTTTCACCATTTTAATTTGTTATGGTAATCGGGCATATTCAAACTAACCTCATACTTAGGCGCATAAAAGATTACAGTAGAAAGATCTTAAAAAAAAAACTCGATTTGAAAAATTCTTGGTCAAATATTATACGGTGTTTCAATTTTCAAATCATCATTATTATTTTGACATATTTTAATAAATAAGGACATCTTTTTAGATTTTTACCATTGAGCAACAAAGTTCCATAATCATATAGCTGCTGAATTTGTATGAAATAACTTTTCTTTGCAAAGACGTTGCAAGTTATCCCTCCACTGATTATCCGAAAGACAATGAAATTGGATAGTTAATTAAGTACGTAACTTATATATCTAATTTAAAAGGTTAACAAATCCAAGAAAAGGTGTCGAGTAAGGTAAGTTAAAACCATGTTGTCATGTAGTTGATCAATGACGTAATAATTTTGACACTGTTCATAAAGTCTACTCCTTTGCCTCTATAAAATGCCATCCACTTCCGGTTTCTGTTTAAACTTAAGCCACCTTATTCTCTCCATTCTCCGCCCCTCTGCCTCTGCTTTCTACCTCTCAGAAGATATGGTCCAAGAAGGTAACGATGAGAAAGTTGCTTCAATATTATCTCCAATCTCTATTCCTTCACCCTTCACTAATGCTTACTCTCCAACTTCTTCATCTTCACCCCCTTCTCAGTCTTCTCCAACTACTACTACTCTTCATCAATCCCCCTCAAAGTTATCACAGCCAGTTTCTGCAACTCCTCCTACTGTTATTCTTAGCCCTTGTGCTGCCTGCAGAATTCTTCGCCGGAGATGTGTCGAGAAGTGTGTTTTAGCTCCTTACTTCCCTCCAACTGAACCTTATAAATTCTCCATTGCTCACAGAGTCTTTGGAGCTAGCAACATCATCAAGTTCTTGCAGGTACCGTAAAAATCTCATTGATTTTGTTACAGAGTTTATAGCTCGTTGCTTCCACCAATTGATTGATATACTATTCCCACGCGTAAAAAGATTCAGAGAATTATGTGTAGTTTCTAGGATATAAATCTAATTATGAAGTTTGACTCAAAACTATTTCGTCTAAATTTCTGTTTAATACATCTCAGTTACTAATAGAGGCTCTGTTTTCTATGATTATTTATCTTTTCATATTCAGCTTAACCTCTTAAACTTCTTGTCTCCAAATTAAGCAAGCTGCAGTTGTTTTGTGATAAATTATTAATTAGCTGGGATTGGGATATCAATCATACTCCTCAGGGAAGTCAAGACTAAAAGGTCTCTATATAAGTGGTCAATATGGGAACTGTTTCCTTTCAAAATACTTGCTTTTAAGTCTATAACTTGCACATGGGTTCATGTGCTCCTAGTCTACTCCACGAGACTATTCATAACTGGTTCTTCTCCTTACACATTTAGTTGCTACAAGAGCAAGGTTAAGTTTTTATCTTAGTGCTATCAATTTTTTTGAGGTTACTATTTTGGATACGTTTCAGGAACTTCCGGAGTCTCAGAGACCAGATGCCGTGAGCAGTATGGTCTATGAAGCGAATGCAAGGATCCGAGACCCCGTTTATGGCTGTGCTGGTGCGATTTCCCAGCTTCAGAAACAGGTCAGTGAACTCCAAGCTCAGTTGGCCAAAGCACAAGCAGAGATGCTGAACCTGCAATGCCAGCAAGCCAATTTAGTAGCATTCATTTGCATGGAAATGACACAATGTCAGGAGCCGGTCATGCAACAGCAACAACATTTCATAGACACAAGCTGTTTCCTAGACGAGAACAATTTGGGCACATCCTGGGAACCTCTTTGGACGTGATCAAACTTTACATTTTCAAGCGTTCAAAAAATGAGGAAATCTTCAAAACATTTTATATATTAGTCATATTGGCCGGTGAAGCCCTTCAAAAAGGAAATGCTGTGGGTCTTTTCCCAACTGTAATTTCATGAGAGGAGAAGGCATATAACATTTGAAATAAGCAAATGTTCTTTTGTCGTTTGTTTTACGGTTTGGTTGGAGAGGGGGCAGATGACAGTGATTTGTACTAATTACTGAATCAAAGAACCTTATTGGTGACCTAATTCTACCATTTACGCACCAGTAGTTTCTTTTCTAATCGGTTCCTTGTCAAACCAGTTGATTGACCAATTTCTTATTTCACTGGAAAATAAACACTTAAGTAAATGCCAAAAAGCAAAAGATATGGGATTATCACCCCCGAAAAGAAAACATAAAATGTTAGTTTCTCAATTGTTATGGATTAACATGTCCAATTCTTCTGTTTCAAACCCTAAACCAACTTCACTCAAAAACACATGATTCATACTGTCATCAACGACGTCATTATATCTGCCACAAAAAAACTCAAATTTCAATGGGAAGTTACTCAAAATGGTTATCCATTTCTCCCTTTCTAATGCATGCAACAGCAACAACAAAGTAAAAAAAGTTCCGGTCATAAAGATTCCTGAAGAACGAAAAGACTGGCATGAGAAGAGAGGCATAATAATGCCTTTGTAGCTTTAATCATGATACATGCAACCTTTTTTTGCGTTCTACGCTAAAAGAAAAGATTGTTTTGGGTACTCCTACATCACATCAATTGCACGGAAAAATTGCAGACGTCTCAATTCCAAGGTCAAAGTACTAAACTGTGGATCATTGCAAACATCTACTTCTCTTCACTATAAACTGACGGACTTTCTGTTCCTAACTGCTTTTTTTTTTAAGCACATATAAACATATTGGTAAGAAGTGTTAACCCGTGTGGACCTATCTAAACATTTTATTAACGGTCCTTTAAGGGATATCAATAGTGGCATACAACATTGTTCCGTATATTCCAAACGGGATTAATTAGGAGTTGGCGTTTAGGTCGTTAAACATTTATTACTTGATGTGGATATGTATCGGACAAAAACTGGAAGTATAGAAGTCGAAATTTATACACGTGTCATCATCTTCTGGGAAGTCTATGCATCATCCAAGGGCGGGATCTTGATTAATCTTCAAGGCGCTGAATTAATTCTAGAGGTCATTGCAAGTGAACGTTTCTCAACTCTACTGTATATAGGTTATGGGACCTATCGAAAAAATATGGAAAATAAGTAAAAGAAGAAACGTTGGGGGTTTACGGAGAATGGGTTGTTATCAATCAAGTGCTCCTTGCGTTAACACAAGCAGCAACCATCAACTAGGCCTGAGCTCGATTGTTCGTGAATCATGGTGTCTAGGCGCATACAATATGCTTTTGGTTTAGAAGATTTTTATAGGAGTGAGAATTCAGGAATTGAATTCTTGCAATTGCCTAGAGTTGGAGGAATATTGTGGGTGTGGAGTAAATTAATTTGGACAGGACTCAGATTCAAATTCAATAATTAATTATTCGTCTAATCAATTCATGCAATGTACTCAATCATACTCGTGTATGCAAAGTCAATGAGCATTTATAGATGTTTCAAATATTATTATGAGATTGAGCGAAACCGAACATTGGTATCCGCTGTTGTCAATATTAACAGTTTTCTATGATCCTCTGTCTATTTTCTTCTTACTTTACTTTGTCCCATGAATCTTAGCCATTCATTTATGCAGGATTCACATAAATAGATAACTGAGATTCATAAGACAGGGTAGAGACAGAGAGGAAAATAGACAAAAGATCCTGGTAGGTTTTCCATATAAAATTCTGTAACAAAAAAACATCAATAATTATATTTTATTTAATTTATAATATTTTAATTAAAGTATAAAAAATGTTTCACATTATTAAATTATTGAATTTTTTTTAAGAAGGGAAAGACCCTTTAGACATCAATAATATTATCCAAGTGGGAATTGACAGCAACACCTAAAGCTACCCTTTCAAGCTTTCTGCATCTAGGGCTTATGTTTACAGCATTGCTATTTTACTTTTATAGCCAACCACCATAAGGATGCATGCGGCAAAGTAGGATAAAACCGTACAATTTTGCTCCAGGTCGCACTTTCCAAAGGGGACCATATTAGCTTCTAATAAGAGGCACCAGAGAATTTCCTTCTCAGCGTGCTTTTGTGGTACAAGGCTGAAGTTGATGATGAAAAAGGTGATATTGGTTAATAGGAGTGTGTTTATTAAATATGCTATGCTTTGTTCTGTAGAACTTGGAGACAGTGACTTGCAGGTTAAAGTTGTTCTTTAAGCCAAGGAGGTCCCCAGTACCCTCCAATTCTCCGTAAGGAGTCCATCAGTTAGTTCAGAAATGTATATCAGCATCATTACCAACTTTGTATGATATGAGGCTATTGATCTTGTCCCTTATTCTACCCAGAAAAATGATAAAGGAAGCATTTTGTGAGATTTTAAAGTTCCATATATTAGAGCCTTTAAATAGTAGGAATGGATCCATTGGACTCATAAGGATTGCTTGTCTCTCAAGAGCCTCTAAACTATCTTAAGTAACATTGAAGTGTTAGCTGGTTTCATTTGAATGAAGCCTAAACCACCTTTACTTCTGAAAAGCAAACCTCACTTCATTTTGTAAGGATTTTTAATTGAACATGTGGGCTTATATGTGTATAATTGTATATAAAGGCTATCATATAAAGTTGAACCCAATTAATTAAAGTGGTATAATATGTTTATGGTATTTTGAGCTTCATGCATCTATTTTAAGTGTGACCTTTATATGTGTAGAGACCGAATTTATAATTTCTAGTTTTATGATGGGCCAAGCTAGAAATTAAAGAAATTAGATTAGGGTTTTACCCTAATATAAGAGGTTATAGTTTCCAAATTAAACGTGCGCTTAATTCTTTTCTGATATCCCATCATCAGAGAAAAATAGAGAGTTAGGGAAAACTCTAGAAAAAAGGCTACGTTCTAATTTGAAAGACAAACTACAAGATTCCAGTACAGATTTTACAATGGATTCAAGTATGCTTATACTTTTATTTGATTCTTGATGATTTAATATGAACGGATCCTATTTTTTAAAGGGATTAAAACTCTACAAGTGGTATAAGAGCTTTGTTCATAATTGGGTCATCAACAATGGTTGTTTTTTTTGTCTTCCATATTATCGGAGTTTCTTTCGTTTCTTTTCTTTAGATCTGGTTATTGTCATATACGATTTCTCATGATTTCAGATCTTGTTTTTCGTACTCCCTCCTATCCAAAATAAAAGTCGTTTTAGATGGATTTTAATTATTTAAAATAAGTGTTGTTCGTGACTTTTCATGCATGTTTATAATTTTACTTTCAAAATTACCCTTTAATTTCTCTCACATCCTGATTACACAGATTACATTTTCAAGACAATTTAACATGCAATTAATAAGGGTATATCAAACATTTCATTAGCTTAAGTGTGCATCCCTCTAAAACGACTTTTATTTTGAATAAAAGAAAGTATATATATACGGTTCTAACTCCTTGATTTGCAAAGTAAAGCTTTTAATGGTTTTCAAGAATGTTTACGTTGTTTTTAATGCATAAAGCTTTGGTTTCAATTTTGTCTGATGGATAAAGATTAGAGTTTTGCCCATTAGGTCATCAAAGCTTTACCCATTGGATAAAGACTAGAGTTAACTATTGTATACGTTATTGTTTTATCATTTGGATGTTTTCATAATGCTTTCAAAGCCTTCTTCTTTATCCAATAACCAATATAAGTGATGGTTCTTTCTGTTTTATTGATAAAAATCATGATTTTTTTTTAATTATTGATGAATAGATTCAGACAAGAAATAACCCTAAAGTTTTAGCATCTCAGAAAGCTTTAAATTTATACTTTTTTTTGAGAAATAAGTTTTAAATTTATACTTGTTAGTATGCATGTTATGGATTAATATTATGATGAGTTTTGGGGTCGAAATTTATAATTTCTGGTTTGATTTGTAAAATTTTTGACACAATTCTCAATTTGAGCTAACAAGATTGTTAGTGTCGTGGCATCAAGAAATTAGAGCTGTGACGCTTTCATACAACTTATACAAATTTTGGTATTTTAATTTAAGATTTTGATATTTTAAAGAAATATATAGCATTTGAAATTAAATTTTGAAGCAACATGTTGCCAAAGCAACCTCTCTTATAAAATTAATTTAACTTAGAATGTTAAAAAGTTTTGTGTGTATGTTATTCATGCGAATATGGATTAGCCCAAAGGAAAGTTAATATTTGGCCTGAATTACATAGACACTTGTAGTGGTAAATGTGTGGCAATTATTCAGTATAATATGTGAACATCAAATCGGTCCAAAGAAAGGTTTATTGTTTGACATGCCTTATTGCCAGTGTTTGGTCACTACACCAAGGTACCACTTACAAATTAGTATTTCTGTCCAAAGACTAAATATTAATGATGCGCAAGGTATCTTGTGATGGGGCCCTACCATTATCTGTATATAATTAATTTGGCATATTATAGTGTTGTTATGTGAGTAATTATATTTTGTTTGTTTTGTTCTCTGTTCAGTTCCTGGTTCTGCTGCAAATATCTTTACTAGTGTTAATTCAATTCTTATACTTAATGGCACCAATTTTAAGTCATAGAAGGAGAACGTTTTGATTGTTCTCGAAATCATGGGCTTGGATCTTGCTTTAGGAATTGATCAACCTGATCCACTTGTTGGTGAGAGGACCTCTGATCAAAAGAGGGAGATGGAAAAGTGAGAAAGGTCGAATCGTATGAGCTTGATAATCATGAAACGTGATATTCCATAAATTTTTCGGGGCACTATGTCTTATCAGATTACTACAGCCAAGGGTTTCTTTGACGATCTTGAGAAAATATTTGCCAAAGATGAAAAGGCTGAAACAAGTAACTTTTGGCGAAGCTTATCTCAATGAGGTATGTAAGAAAAGGAAAAATAAGAGAGCACATTATGAAAATGTCTCATGTTGCTTTAAAATTGAAAGCACTTAAGTTGGAATTATCCGAAGACTTGTTAGTGCATCTAGTTTTGATATCTCTTCCTGCACATTAAAGTCAATTCAAAGTGAGCTATAACTGTCAAAAAGAGACATGGTCTTTTAATAAGCTTATCTCACATTGTGTCCTAGAAGAGGAAAGGTTGAAGCATAATAAAGTAGAAAGTGCTCACTTAGCCATAACATCTAAGGACATAAGGAACAAAAGAAAGAAACTAAGGAAGCTGCGGTTTTGGCAACACAAAAGAAACAACATAAGGAAGAAAATCCAAAAGGCTATTTCTTCTGTGGAGCTGAAGGTCATGTAAAGAAGCAGTGTGCCAATTATCATGCATGACGTGTTAAGAAAGGTATGCTTCTTATTTTGGTCTATTTTTAGGTTAATTTGACTTCGGTACCTAGACACACATGGTGATTAGATTCTGGTGCAACAACTCACATCAGTGTGTCTATGCAGAATTGCCTGAGTTGCCGAAAACCAAGTGATGGTGAAAAATACATCTATGTATGAGACGACAAGTCGGTAGAAGTCAAAGCAATAGGAAATTTTAGATTATTGTTAATTTGGTTTCTATTTCTGTTTTGAACAAATATGGTTATTGTTGTTCATTTGGAAATGGAATATTTAGTCTCTTTCAAAATTCAAATTTGGTTGGTGCTGGTTCTTTATCAGGTTACGATAATCTATGTATGCTTGACACTAATGCTTCATTTAATGAAGCCTTACATGTAGGTACACGAAGTTTAAAGCGCAAATTAACCAGAGAGAATTTTGCCTCGTTGTAGCACAAGAGATTAGGGCACATCTCCGAAAGGAGAATTGAGACACTTGTGTCCAAAGGAATTCTCGATCCTCTTGATTTTACAAATTTTGCTACTTGTGTTAATTGCATTAAGGGGAAACAAACAAATGTTAGGAGATTGGGTGCCAATAGGGCTTCAGATGTCTTAGAACTTATCCATACAGATATTTATGGGCCATTCCCTACGGGTCTTGAAATGATCAACCGTATTTTATAACGTTCATAGATGACTTCTTACGATATGGCTATCTTTATCTCATCCATGACAAATCACAGTCTTTGGACGTGTTCAAAAACTTTAAGGTTGAAGTTGAGAACCAACTCTACAAAAGGATTAAAAGTATCAGATCTGACCATGGTGGTGAATACTACGGCAGATATGACAGATCAAATGAACAACGTCCAGGACTGTTTGCTAAATTCCTAGAGGAATGCGGTATAGTCCCACAATACACTATGCCAGGTTCGCCTAGCATGAATGGTGTTGCTGAAAGACGAAACAGAACGCTCAAGGATATGGTGAGGAGTATGATTAGTCATTCTACCTTGCCAGAATCACTCTGGGAAGAAGCATTAAAGACCGCAACATATATACTCAACAGAGTTCCAACTAAAGCAACTGATAAAACCCCTTATGAACTTAGACTGGCAAGAAGCCTAGTTTAAAGCACTTGCACAATTGGGGATGTCCGGTTGAGGCAAGGCCTTATAGGCCCAATGAAAAGAAACTGGATTCAAGGACTATCAGTTGTTACTTTATTGGATATTATGAAAGATCCAAGGGTTACAAGTTTTATGATACCACTACTAGGGTAATTTTTGAGAGTGGAAATGCCCAATTTTTTTAAGATGTTGAGTTTGCGAGGGGAGAAAGGATTAAGGACTTTGTTTTTTAAAGAGGAACACATTGAAATTCCTCTAATTGTTGTTGACAATGATCAGGGTCAGGTTTCCATTCTTGACATTATTCAAGAAGCAATTATGGATGAAGACAATATCATGAAAACTCCTCCCCAAGTTCAACAACTTGTTCCAGAAGAATAAAATCTACAACCTCAAGAACCTATGCCATTAAGGAGATTCATTAGAGACAGGAGAAGTGCAATTCCAGATGATTATGTTGTATTTCTTCACGAACATGAAGTTGACATTGGTATGGTGGAAGATGATCCAATCAACTTCTGTCAAGCCATGGAAAGTTTTAACTCTCAAAAGTGGATTGATGTTATGAATGAATAGATAAAGTCCATAAATGACAATGATGTTTGGGACCTTGTACCATTGCCTAAAGGTGCGAAACCTATTGGTTGCAAATGGATATTTAAGAACAAGAAGGATTCAAAAGGCAATGTTGTTGGGCCCCGTTTCCGGAACCCAACTCATAATAATACCATAACTATCGTCGTTTCATTTTCTTGCTCTGATACCAAAACATGTTGGATCCCGTTTTCGGAACCCAACCTCTTACTCCGATAATCAAAAATTCGCATACTTTAAATCGTTGGAAAGATAGAAATCAACTTAGTC
>JAOSBL010000212.1:16293475-16310054 GCA_027568915.1 Erythroxylum roraimae
GAGCAAGAAAATGCATTGTCTTAATCTCTCTTTGAGCTCCCATGTACTGAACTTTCGGGTCCTAACCCTTAATATGGGGACGGGATGTTACAGTTCTATTCATCATCTCAACAACACTATTATGTTGTGGAGTGCCGAGTTCAATCTTCTCATGTCTAATTCTATACAATGTACAGTATTCTTGAAAAACCTAAGAAGTATACTCTCCCACATTATCTGTTTGCAGGCACTTCAGCTTGCTCTCATTTTCCCTTTCTACTGTGAAACTTCTAGAAAGATTTAAATACTTGAATTTTAGCTTTCAACATTTATACCCAAGTCTTCCTTGAAGCATCATCAATGAATGTAGCAAGTTATTTTTTACCTCCTAGTAACTCCTCCTTAATAGGGCCACAGATATCTGAATACACCAGCTTTAATCTCTTCATTTTCTTTGTAGATCTTCTCTTGAAAGTGTTGGATCCCGTTTCCGGAGCCCAACATCGGGCATGGGATCATGAAGCTAGAGCATGGAGGAAGACTTAGAATTTGGAAATTTTAAAAAAAAAATCCTTCGGAAGTAAAGGCGGGCTTCGTCGTGGCGAACATATACGAGAAAACTTCGCTGACCCTTCAAGTCAATTTCGCCGCAGCGAACAATTTTTCTTCACCACAGCGGAGTCACCACATGAAGAAGCAGAAAACCTTCGGGTTAATTATGCGAAGCGGCAAAAACCCCTGCAGCAGAATCCTTAAACCCAGATCAACCTACCTATTTGAATGCAACCATAAATCCTTTCAACCACCCTCATCAATTTAACTTAAAGACCAAAATGATCATGAATAAAAACACAAACCAATTCTCAATTTCTTCTTCCGATCTCTAAAACAAAATACATTATGAAAACAAGAAAATCATAAACAACCCAAATATATTTCATTAATATCAAAAATGGAGTTTTACAAAGCTTTAATGACATTTCAAACCACAATACATCAAATAAGTTCGTAAACCAAAATTTCAAAATACACTTGAATTAGTACAACTTGAAATGTGGCTAAAGCCTTGTAATTACAAAATCTAGCTTAAAAACCCAAAAATTTGCCTAATCAGAGTGATGCCTTGACTACCTTTTCATTCGATCTCATGTTCTTCACCTGAAGATGGGACAGATAAAGGTGGAGTGAGCTTAAAGCTCGTGGGTAACAGTTTTATAATTGGTAACAAGCAAAAACCATTTAAAAACATTCATTTCTATTGAAAGCTCACATTGAATCATGAAACATTTATTTCCCAATTCTCAATTTATCAAACAATTTATAATTACCTAAATCATGCATTCAACAAATTTTTCAACAGATAAGCACATCAAAATGGTTTGGGAGGTCCATAAACAAAACGAACTAACACGTTCCCATAAAATGATCCTGTGTAGTCGTGAACAGAGCAAACTAACACAATCCCACATAGTGGTTTTGTGTAGTTGTAAACATGAAGGAGTCCTTGAAGGAGCTCCATGCCACTAGCGGCCAGGCGAGAAAAGTCTTTAGTCGAAGTGCACTTGACCTACAGAATGGACCTAAACCAAACCCACATAACATGTGTAAACTTATTGCCCAAAATGACACATTTTCAAACTTGCTTTCATAAACATAGTATCCTTTCAAAAATCATTTCACATTCTTTTCATAAATCATCAACACAGAAATCACATACAAAACATCTTCTCAAAGCATTAAAAACAATAATTACACATTCATAAAATAGTTGAAGTCATTTAGTTTCCATCATTTGAAAGAAAACTTTAATGGCCTATTACTTAATTATAAAAATGTAACCCACCTTGAATGTCCTTGCTCATAACTTTCTCAATTGTGTCTCTCCTCTTGCTCCTCTTGCCTCACTTGATTTCATTAAATAATAACCAAAATTTCATTTAATTTGGTTTAGAAATCAGAAAGTTATACCTCAACAATCTGGATTGTTTCTTATACTAAAACAAAAATTCAATGCTCAACTTCCATCCAAAAATTGAAATTCTTATAGACTGAATTTAGACTCAATTCCTTCATACAATTTGTATCCCTATGTCTCTAGTATACACCAAATCAAAAATCAGCCCATTTGGACATCTACAGAAAACGTTATGCCCAAACTACCAAAGCATGTTCGTGCAGGAAAAATGGAGTTCGCCGCGGTGAACTTGTCCAGAAACCCACTCCGAAGACATATTTTGCTACTTTTTCCAGTTTTTAACTTCCCACCTTTCACATATAACCTATCTTAGACCTAACCCATCTCTTATACTTTATTTTCAACTTCATTTCAAGCCAATATCATTCACAAACCCATTCATGATTTATCTTTAATAATTAACCCAAAAATGTAAAACATTAACTCATACCATTCATCAACAACTTCTTACCTATATTCAACCTTGTTTTTCACTTCTAACTATCCCTAACTATGCTTCACCCAACAATCAAGAAGGATTAATGCTTATACTTACTTGTTTAGCTTCAATGTCTTCAAACTCTTTAAGAATCTCCAAAACCCTAGCTCTTCTCTTCTTTCTCTCCTCTCTCATTCATGTTTTCTTCTTCATTTAAGGCAAAACAACAACTTCTTCTTTCTTTTATACCCTAAATGAATGTAAGATGTCCCTTTTGCCCTTCCATTTATGCCTTAAAACCTTGTAACCTTAAGTGACTTGCCTAAAATGCCCTTTAGGTTATACACTCTTAACACTTTAATTTAAACAACCCAAGCAATAAAATCCTACTAAACTTGACATGTTAATTACTCCAAAATTAAATAATCTACCAAGACCTCAAAATTGATTTAAATCATGCTCATTCATTAAGGAAAAAAATTTCGGGAGCCAACAATTCTCCCCCTCTTAAAAGAATTTCGTCCTTGAAATTCTTATCTGAGTCATTGAAGAGTTGTGGATACTTCTCTTTCATGGCTTTCAACGGCTCCCACATGGCCTCTTCCATCGAGTGATTTCTCCACAGGACTTTGACTAGCTGAACTGTCTTGTTCCTGAGGACCTTCTCCTTGGTGTCCAAAATCTCCACTAGAATCTCCTCATAACTCAGATCATCTCTCAACTGAACCTCAGTGGTCTGAATAATATGGGATGGATCTGATCTAACCTCCTCAATATAGACATATGAAAAACGTCATGTATCTGAGACAATTCCGATGGCAATGCCAACCTATAGGCTAACGGTCCAATTCTCTCAACAATTTCATAGGGACCCACATATCTTGGGCTTAACTTGCCCTTCTTGTCAAACCTCATTACTCCTTTTCAAGGAGACGTCTTAAGAAAGACTTTCTCACCGACTTCATACTCTATCTCCTTTTAGTGTGCATCAGTATAACTTTTCATTCTATCATGAGCTGCCTTAAGTCATTGCTTAACTAAGTTAACCTTGTCAACTGTCATCTGGAGTAACTCCGACCTTATCAGTTTCTTTTCTCCTTCTTCATCCCAACATATCAGACTTCTACATCTCCTTCTATACAGTACTTCATAAAGAGCCATCTGAATGCTCGAATGGTACGAATTATTGTAAGCAAATTCGACTAATGGCAAATGCTCATCCCAAGCACCTTTGAAATCCATCACACATGTCCTGAGCATTCCCTCAAGTGTCCGAATGGTCCTTTCAGATTGACCATCTGTCTGGGGATGAAAAGCAGTGCTAAAGTGTAACTTGGTTCCCATAGTCTCTTGTAAGCTTCCCCAGAATCTCGAAGTGAATCGAGGATCCCTGTTAGAAACTATAAAGTCGGGAATTCCATGCAATCTCACTATCTCATCAATATACTTCTTTGCTAGTACATGCAAAGAATCAGTCTGTTTAATTGCCAGAAAATGGGATGACTTCGTCAAATGATCAATAATAACCCATATGGCATCATGCTTCCTACTAGTCTTAGGCAAACCCATCAGAAAATCCATGGTTACTCTTTGCCACTTCCACTCAGGAATGGACAATGGCTTTAACTTGCCTGAAGGTGCCTGGTGTTCAGCCTTGACTTGCTGACACATTAGACACTTACTTGCATATTCTACTACATCCCTCTTCATGTCTTTCCACTAGAAATGCTCTCTCAAGTCCCTGTACATCCTGGTACTACGTGGGTGCATGGCATAAGGCACATTGTGTGCCTCATCCAGTATCTCATCCTTCACCTCCTTGACATTCGGGATACAAAGTCTATTTCCTACAATCATAAGTCCATCATCCCTCACTACCACTTCAGACTTCTTGCCATTCTAAATTTCTTCTCGGAGCTTGCTCAATTCTGTATCTTGTGCCTATAACTCCTTTACTTTCTCCCTGAGTATCAGCCTCACTCTGAAATTTGCAATAACAATCGGGTTCCTCCTGTTTTAAGCTTATTCTAAGCTTAGCCATCTCTTCCAATAAAGGCAGATAAACTGTCTGAACATGGGCTATTGAGGATTTCCTACTCAAAGCACCCGCCACTACATTTGCCTTCCCTAGATGGTACTCAATCAATAAATCATAATCCTTGAGTAACTCAATCCACCTTTTCTGTCTCAAATTCAACTCTTTCTTGCTCAGTAAGTACTTAAGACTTTTATGGTTAGTAAAGATCCTCGTCTGAACTCCATACAGATAATGCCTCCAAATTTTCAAGGCAAAGATTACTGCTGCTAATTCCAGATTATGAGTCGGGTAATTTAACTCAGAAGGCTTCAGTTGCCGTGAAGCATAAGCTATCACCCTGTCTCCCTCTATTAACACACAACCTAAACCCTTTCTCGAAGCATCACTGTAGACTATATAACCCTCATCTCCTATAGACAAAGTCAGAATTGGAGCACTTGTCAATCTGTGCTTGAGCTCCTCAAAGCTCTTCTGACATTCATCACTTCAAGTAAATTTCTGATTTTTCCTTAATAACTTGGTGAATGGAGCAGCTATCATAAAGAATCCTTCCACAAACCTTCTATAATAACCAGCCAGACCCAGAAAACTCCTCACCTCTTTCACTATCTTGGGTGTATGCCACTTCACCACTGCTTCAACCTTCATCGGATCAATATGTACCCCATCTTTCGAAATCACATGTCCAAGGAAGATTACCTCGTGAAGCCAAAATTCATACTTGCTGAACTTAACATAAAGCTCCTTCTCCCTCAATGTTTGCAACACAATCCTGAGATGCTCCTCATATTCTCCTTCACTTTTGGAATACACCAGAATGTCATCGATAAACACTATGACAAACTAATCCAAATACTCCTTGAAGACCCAATTCATAAGATCCATGAAAGCAACTGGAGTATTAGTCAAACTAAATGGCATGACTAGAAACTCGTAATGCCCATAACAAGTGCTAAAGGCTGTCTTACTTACATCAGACTCCTTGATTCTGAGCTGATGATAGCCTGACCTGAGATCAATGTTGGAAAAGACCCTTACCCCCTACAACTGGTCAAAC
The DNA here is from genome assembly GCA_027568915.1 of Erythroxylum roraimae. Lineage (NCBI taxonomy): Eukaryota > Viridiplantae > Streptophyta > Magnoliopsida > Malpighiales > Erythroxylaceae > Erythroxylum > Erythroxylum roraimae. The sequence continues at coordinate 16,298,943 of JAOSBL010000212.1, forward strand.
AAATCATTAATCTGGGGCAAAGGATACTTGTTCTTAACAGTCACCTTGTTGAGTCTCCGATAATCAATACACATCCGCCATGTTTCATCCTTCTTCTTAACAAATAGAATAGGTGCTCCTCAAGGTGACGAACTCGGCCGTATATACCCCTTCTCTAACAGTTCCTCTAACTATTCCTTAAGTTCCTTCAGCACAGCTAGAGCCATTCTATATGGTGGTATGAAAATTAGTGCAGTTCCAAGAATCTAGTCAATGGCAAACTTAATTTCTCTCACCGGTAGCAAACCAGGTAAGTCCTCTGGGAACACATCTAGAAACTCCCACATAGTGGTTTTGTGTAGTCATAAATATGAGGGAGTCCTTGAAGGAGCTCCATGCTACCAGTGGGCAGGCAGGAAAAGCCTTTAGTCGAAGTGCACTTGACATACAGAATGGACCTAAACCAAACCCATATAACATGTGTAAACTTGTTGCCCAAAATGGCACATTTTCAAACTTGCTTTCGTAAACATAATATCCTTTCAAAAATCATTTTCACATTCTTTTCATAAATCATCAACACAGAAATTACATACCAAATACATAACATCTTCTCAAAACATTAAAAACAATAATTGCACATTCAAAAAATCGTTGAAGTCGTTTAGTTTCCATCATTTGAAAGAAAACCTTAATGGCCTATTACTTAATTATAAAAATATAACCCACCTTGAATGTCCTTGCTTATAACTTTCTAAATTGTGCCTCTTATCTTGCTCCTCTTGTCTCACTTGATTTCCTTAAATAATAACCAAAATTTCATTTAATTTGGTTTGGAAATCGGAAAGTTATACCTCAACAATTTGGATTGTTTCTTATACTGAAACAAAAAGTCAGTGCTCAACTTCCATCCAAAAATTGAAATTCTTACAGACTGAAGTTAGACTCAATTCCTTCATATAATTTGTATTTATATGTCTTTAATTTACACCAAATCAAAAATCAGTCCATTTGGAAATCTACAGAAAACGTTATGCCCAAACTACCAAAGCATGTTCGTGCAGGAAAAATGGAGTTCGCCGCGGTGAACTTGTCCAGAAACCCACTCCGAAGACATATTTTGCTACTTTTTCCAATTTTTAACTTCTCACCTTTCACTTATAACCTATCTTAGACCTAACCCATCTCTTATACTTCATTTCAAGCCAATATCATTCACAAACCCATTCATGATTTATCTTTGATCATTAACCCAAAAATGTAAAACATTAACTCATACCATTCATCAACAACTTCTTACCTATATTCAACCTTGTTTTTCACTTCTAACTATCCCTAACTATGCTTCATCCAACAATCAAGAAGGGTTTATGCTTATACTTACTTGTTTAGCTTCAATGTCTTCGAACTCTTTAAGAATCTCCAAAACCCTAGCTCTTCTCTTCTTTCTCTCCTCTCTCACTCACGTTTTCTTCTTCATTTAAGGCAAGACAACAACTTCTTCTTCTTTTTATACCCTAAATGAATGTAAGATGTCCCTTTTTCCCTTCCATTTATGCCTTAAAACCTTTTAACCTTAAGTGACTTACCTAAAATGCCCTTTAGGTTATACACTTTTAACACTTTAATTTAACCAACCCAAGCAATAAAATCCTACTAAACTTGGCATGCTAATTAGTCCAAAAATAAATAATCTATCAAGACCTCAAAATTAATTTAAATCATACTCATTCATTAAGGAAAAAAATTTTGGGGGCCAACAGAAAGAGACTCTATGCTACTTTTCATCCAAACAATGATCATAAGGATTAAGTGGTAATGCATTCTTAACTGGGATAAAGGATATAGTAGCCAACAACTTTAATATCTTCTCACTCATATGCCTTAATCATCAATGCCATAGATTTGTAGAAGTTTCCTCTTCAACTGTGCATACTTCTCTACCACCACACACCTTTAAGTGTGTTTTATACATTATGCAACATAACTCTCCATTGCTCCCTTAGACAGTTTCCACTTCCTATCCTAAAAAGTGTGATAGAATCCTTTTTGACTTAACACATTAGTCGATAACAAATTTAACCTTAAATTGATAATGTATCATACATCTTTTAAGTATAGTAAGCTTCTAACGATTATTTGAACTTGGATATCACCCATGCTGACAATCTTGGCGGATCTTTAAGATTACCTATGACATGGAGGCATTTACTTGTCACACAAGCTACGGATAACTTATCATCCTTGTTTGAAGCTATTACGATTGTACTCTTATCATCTCCATCATTTTGATGATCTTGCTTTTTTTTATCCCTCTTTCACTTGTAGCTAAAGCCTTTTAATGTGTAATGAATTTTTGCAATGGTGGCATGTCTTCTCATCTTTTTCACCTCTAGACTTTGATCGATTCTTAAACTTGTCACAACTTTTAGACCCTTGTTCTTACTCCATCCCCTATTTTTTTCCAAGGAAGCCTGAACGTTGTCAAATCCTATCTCTTTTCTTTTGATTTCTTTATTTAATATACTCTCTTTGATTACATCTAAAGAAAGCACACTTTTAGGAGCTAAATTGCTAGTCGTCACCTCTAACGTCTCCCAATTATCTAGTAATGGACTTAATAGGACCAAGGCTTGAAGTTCATCATCAAGAATGATTTTCATTATTGTAAGCTTGTTGATTATATCTTGGAAATCACTCAGATGCTCCAACACAAATTTCCTAGTTTTCGGTTTCAAGTTTACAAGTCTTTTAATCAGAGAGGCTTTATTATGGGCAATATTCCTTTTATAAAGTCCTTCTAGCTTTTTCCATAACTTAAAAGAATACATATCTTGCGACATATAGTTGAATATACTGATATCAATATATTGTCGAATCGTTCCCATAGTTTTCCTATTCACCTTCTCTTATTTGATATATTCTCCAGTTTTGAAGGAACATCTTCCTTCACACTTTGTCCACCTCAATAGGATCAAAGAGATCCTTACAATATAGAAGGTCCTTCATCATGGGATTCTTTAGAATCGTCTAGAAGATTGTGGAGTCTTATGAAAGATTATGGAACCTTGTTGAAGCTTGTGGAACATTTACATCCTTATGAAACTTTTAGAACATTATGGAAGATTGTAGAACATTGTAGATAGTGGTATGATGTACGTGATGTATGTATAATATATATAATATTCTAGAGGATTATTGTAGGCTACTGAATCAATTAGATCTTAATCATCTAGTTAGGATATAAAAGACTATAAATAGTTTTAGAGTCCGGATTTGTAACATCCATCCATCATTCAACATGTTAACTAACAAGATCCAATATTCAAGAGAAAAGTATTCTTTAGGCATTCGCCAAGCTATCCTTTAGTCTCTAGTTATCTACTAGTTATGCTAGTTTACCTAGCATTTTTTAGTAAAACTAACTTGGTTGAGTGGAATAACAATCAAGTGTCACACAGTTTATTGGTGAAAATTCCAAGTCCTTGACAATTTGCTTAAAGAGTTACTTAGTGTTATAAACTACAAGTTGATCATATTATTTAAGGAAACTAATAAGGATGTTATTTCATTGATTATTTTTATCTCTTGGTTGTCGTAGTTTTATAGAAATAGAGAGTTCATCACCAAAAAAGATTTAGTCTAAGGAATTTCTGCGTTGACATATAAAATTCTACATAAATATATGATTTCTTCTGACAATTGAATAATTCATTCCACTAGAATCAAGGTACAAGGTTCTTACACCAATCATAAAAACAACAGCAGCAGCAACAACAACAACATTCTAGTAAAAATTTCATTGAGATGTAGAGTCTAGGAAGGTCCGACAATGATAATAACAATAATAATAAAAAAAATAAAAAGGTTAAGAATAAAAATAGAAGATAAAATAAATAAATAAACAAGAAAGAAGTCACGTCAGCTAAGGCAATATATATAATAACATATTGCGGTGACCAAGCTGAAGACATTATTGGACTGAAGATTGCTTGAAGTTGGTTCACCAATGTCTGTTCTCTTCTTTTCGAGATTGCTTCTAAGTTTACTTGGTCCTTAGACTTCTCCTTTGCTTGAAAATCCTCGGAGTTTCTCCCTTGCCATATTGTATACATTGTGCTCTCATATCTTATAATACAAATTAACTTATCTTCTTCTATAGAATCATTTTTATTATGCAAAATTCCTTGATATAACTCCAAATGTGCTTGAAAAATTCACAATTAAAACAGAGCCAGCAATAAGATTGCCTAGAGTTCCAGACTTTTACTTGGGAGCATTTTTTTACACCATACTACTTCATACCAGTTCACCTTCTACATCTGAGGCATTATAGATCTTCTGCATATAGCATTTGACAATTTTCTTGAATGGGGCTTTAGCTAAGAGTAAGAATCAATAGAGTCTTACCTCAAGTTATAGTCAAGAATGCAGCTCCTAAACATACAGACATTTGATGTTGATGGCCTTAACTTTTCGAGGATTAGGGTAGATTTGATTCAAGACTTGGTATAATTTTGTCCTAAATAAGGGGTCTGATTTGCTCCATATAATCTTTATTCCCAATTTTACAAGCTATGTTTATCGAGTGTGAGTCCCTTAGGAATTTACGTAAATGTTAACTTTTAGTGGAGGATGTCATCTTGCTAATGTCAAAAGGTGTTACATTTGAAAAGGACACTAAAAATAAATATCGATAAAAGATGGAACTCAGTCACGTAATTTGTAAAATGTGGCCTAATATTACGTAACTGAAAGGGGAAAAACAATTTAAGTATTGCAGCTTCTTATTCATCTAAAGTACAAATGATTTCTATAAAGTTATGTTTCTAAAAGTTTTCAATGTGCCATCTTGTACTGTAAAAAGAATTTTGTATAAATTATAAAAAACAAAAATAATAAAAATTACTACCTTACTAAATTTGACGGCACTGTAAAACCCATAAGATGTAAATGTACATTTTTAACTTCAATATTGTTTAATTTTTTTATTTGCAGAAGAAACAATTTTATAACTTCTGAACTTGTGCCTCAAGGACAAGGAACAATGTTTCTGCAAGGGCGGCATTGGCACTGTTTATAACCTGAATTTGCTAGGTAGAATAACTTTTCATTAAGGAAAACCTTCTAAAACACAGTTTCAATCAAATGATACAGTTAGGGAAGTGTTTCACCAAAGCCGAAACCATTTAGAGGATGAGGATAATCCTGGCGGAGAGGAATAGCTGCTAGAAAGTAAAAATAGTGGCTTCTATACGTCTGGTTAGATCATCCACCTCATTTTCCACTCTTGTATTCTCCTTGTTGTCTTCATCAACTTTACACTTATTTTTTCCAGTGCCACGCTTCCTGAAATCTTCACTCTCTTTCAAGTGCTGTTTCTGCGTCGAGATGGGATTGGACTCTTCCATTCTGTTGGTCATCTTCAATGTTCCTGTTCGGATTCCTGCTGACTGCTGCTTTCCATTTCTTGTTTTGCTCTCAGCTCCACTGATTTTGTTCCTAACGCCTCTAGTTTTGAAAATTCTTTGCAGTGAATCAGACTGAAACTTGGGACCTCCGCTTACAGCAGATTGTTCCTGTAAGTAAAAGGTTAGCATTTATGATTATTATCGTGAATCAAACGTTCATTCAGTGGCAGATGACTGGGAATTGAGACTGTTACGTATACGTACTAACCACGTCAAAATATCCAATCTTTGGAGATGGGTTTCGTAGACCTGAAGGCTTGAAGTTCTCGGAAACACCAGTGGGAAGAGGGTTAGTTCCCACAAATATTTCGCCGGTCTGTAAATGAGAGAAATTTCCTTCTCGAAATACATTTTCCAAACAAGACTGATGATAACGGTCACTGTCAAAAGCTGATGCTTCTAAAGCATCACTATCAAATAGAATCCCTCTGCGTGCAGCAGTTTCGGTATTGGAAAAAGAAGTATCAGATCCCTGGTATATAGATGGCATTGACGATCCGAGTGGCCATTGACCATCAGAGTTAGCAGGTGGAGTATAAGAAGACCCCAAAATGGGACTAGACCACAAAGAGGTAGAGTCACTAGAAGCGACCAACCCTTTTTTATGTCTAATAGAATTATTCGAAGGAGTTCTTAAGGTGGAAAAAGGAGTGAGATTGGAACGAAAAGTTTTCTTTGGCGTTACTAGAGGGGATTTATCAGTAAAATCAGATGAAGCACAGGCGGAATGCACAAATTTATTTTTTCTAGGTCGCAAAACTGAAGATGATTTTACCGGTAGATATGCATCCTTTGGTACAATCTTGTTGTTGTTGTTGTTCTTCTCTGCAACAATATCATAAGTTTAGTTAGTACCCATAAGAAACGATTAATCTAAACATGCATGTTCCTTACTTGATGTCAGGCTTGCAACTATAGCTTCCATTTTAGCATGGTCTGGATACAAAGAAGCCGTTTTCTGAGAAACTGCTTGAGGTGGCTTAGCATAAGTTGATGATATCTTTGGAGGCCTTTTGGATCGTCTGCAGGCAGTGTCCTTTAATTGGCCAACAAAAAATAGAATTTAATGTCAGTTTCAAATACCTACAGCCAGACTTGTGCCCTCACTCTGGAGGACATGCAATTGCAGCAGCTTAAGTAGGCACGTTAAATAGCAACTAAATATCACTAGAGAAGACCAAAGAAACTATTGCTCAATGCGTTATGGCGATCCCAGATGATGCAAGGAAATACAGAGACAAGGTAATGTAAATGAAGACGATAACTTACTCTTACTGGAGTCGAATCATCTGATACTTTTGAAGCTGAAAGCATAATTAACGTGAGAAGAAGAAACAAAGGTAAGGCAGTACAGTCAACAATTGTGAGACTAATTTATATTATCAATATTTTAGTTTCCTGCGTAAGAGAAAATATACAGCAATTCCGATATAAAGTATCAACGAACTTACTGCGGCCTTTCTGCATTCGTTTTCCACTTCTTAATTTTTGGGTGGAACTGGCGCCATGTGATGAGGATTGATTTGATTTCTTCACGGATGCTCTTATATCATCAAAAAGATCATTCTCAAGGCTTGCAAGAGAGTGGCTATCAGTATTTCCTGTAGCCTCAGACTCCGTACATCTCCACATGTCTTCTTCTACCGCAGCAAGCAGATGAACTTCAGACTTTTTAAATCCTTTATTTATAATAGATAACTCCTCCGCGTTCAAAACTCCTGAAAATGAAAAGGTTTATCATAAAATAAAATAATTAGGACGAGCAAAACTGGGTTAGAATTTCTGCACATAACGGATACCTGCACTTGTGAAAAAGGCACTATCCCACGCTAAACTTTTCCGAGCACTGGACTCACCAATTCTGGGTTTCTCCTCCGTTTCCATGTACCCAACTAACTCTACTCCATCCACAATGCTAAAATCAAGAGAGTCAAATAATTCCTCTGGGTCAAGTACTCCTGCAAAAATAAAAGAAGACGCCATTGTAATTTGCAAAGAGAAGCAAATTGACATCAAGATAAAGCAAATTCATCAAACCCACAAAGGAAACCTGGACTAGAGAAGAAAGCACTATCCCATGCCAAACTCTTGCGCAAATCACATGTTGATTTGGATTGTGGAGAGTCTCCCTCCCTAAGCCCAAGTTTATGTACGGAGTCATCCACACGCCAAGGATTCCTTTCACTGCCCATCAACCTTCTTCCTATCATCAGAAACTCCTGCAAAATTTAAGATATCGCTCTAGTTTACAAAACCATAATTTAGTGAAGACAATCATACATTTTCAATCTGAAGACAATCATAAACTAGAAGTGTCACCTTAGTAGTTATCACTATTCAAGATTAAAAAAGAAGAAGAAGAATCAAATCCTTGTTAAACCAAACGCGCTTTTACGAGTAACAATTCAAGAACGAGAGAAATGAAAGAAGAAAAGATTTCGAATGTCCAATCAATTTACGGAGGAAAGAATTAAATAACATAGAGAAATCAAGTGAAAATTAAATCAATAATTCATTAACGTATAAAACCAAGAAGATTTTGTTGCGGCGGATACAAAGGAATGGGAAGTCCGTTGTTAATGTAACGTAGAAATAGTAAATCAACAATACATTAACGTATAAAACCAAGAAACAGATTTTGTTGCGGCGCATACGAAGGAATGGGAATTCCGTTGCAGTAGTTTGGGCTAGGCTCGAGCCACTAAAACAAAAAGGGCCCAGGCTCGATATGAGGCCCACTCGGGTTTAGGCTGGTTCGAATTTTTGTTATTTTCTTTTCATATTTTATTTTATTTAAAATTAAATTAATTTTTATTAAATTAAATTAATTAATAATCAAGGATAAAATTATAGGCAATGCAAGAAAAATAATTAAAATTAAAGTGATCAATTTAATCAATTGAAGTTACGAATTTTAATTGATTAATAAAATTATAAAAGTTGATATTTTGTAATGAATAAATATATATAGCGTATATATACTAATAGAATAAATAAGATTAAATCAAATTTATTAACTAAGAACGATACGATTATAAGCAATGAAAGAAAAAGATTATAATTGAAGTGAACAATTTAATTAATTATAGTTACAAATTTTAGTTAATTAACAAAGATTGAGATTTTATAATGAATGAATATATAAAATATACATATATTGATAAAAATGAATAAGATGAAATCAAATTCGGAGAATAGGATTATAAGAAATAAAAAATTATAATTAAAGGGATCAATTCAATTAAATTGAGATTTTATAATGAATGAATATATAAAACGTACATATATTGATAAAATGTATAAGATGAAATCAATTCATTAACGAAAAAGAATAGGATTATAGGGAATGAAAGAAAAAGATTATAATTAAATTAATCAATTCAATTAATCATAATTACGAATTTAAATTGATTAATAAAAATTGAGATTTTATAATGAATGAATGTACATATATTGATAAAATGAATAAGATAAAATCAAATTCATTAACGATATGATTATAGGAAATCAAAGGAAAATATTATAATTAAAGTGATTAATTCAATTAATTATAGTTACAAATCTAAATTGATTAAGAAAATTGAGATTTTATAATGGATGAATACATAAAACGCACATATGTTAATAAAATGAATAAGATGAAACCAAATTCATTGACGAAGGAGGACATGATTATAAGAAATAAAAGAAAAATATTATAATTGAAGTTATCAATTCAATTAATTATAGTTACAAATGTTAATTGATTAATAAAAATTGAGATTTTATAATGAATGAATATATAAAACGCACATATATTGACAAAATGGATAAGATGAAACTAAATTCATTAATAAAGGATGATATGATTATAGGAAATGAAAGAAAAAGATTATAATTGAAGTGATCATTTCAATTAATTATTATTACGAATTTCAATTGAATAACAAAAATTGAGATTTTATAATAAATTAATATATAAAACGTTCATATATTGATAAAATGAATAAGATGAAACCAAATTCATTAGTAAAGGAGGATAGGATTATAGGAAATAAAAGAAAAATATTATAATTAAAGTAATTATTTCAGTTAATTATAGTTACAAATTTAAATTGATTAATACAGACTGAAATTTTGTAATGAATGAATATATAAAACGTACATATATTGATAAAATAAATAAGATGAAACCAAATTTATTAAAGAAAAAGGATATGATTATAGGAAATGAACGAAAACCGTTATAATTAAAGTTTTCAATTCAATTAATTATAGTTATGGATTTTAATTTATTAATAAAAATTAAGATTATATAGTGAATGAATATATAAAATGTAAGTACTGTATATTGATAAAATGAATAAGATGAAATCAAATTCATTAACTAGAAGAATAGGATTGTAGGAAATGAAAGAAGAAGATTATAACTAAAGTAATTAATTCAATTAATTATATTTACGAATTTAAATTGACTAATAAAAGTTAAGATTTTATAATGAATTAGTATATTAAACATACATATATTGATAAAATGAATAAGATAAAACTAAATACATTAATGAAGGAGGACAGAATTACAAGAAATGAAAGAAAATGATTATAATTGAAGTAATATATTTAATTAATTATAGTTACGAATTTTAATTGATTAATAAAAATTGAGATTTTATAATGATTAAATATATAAAACGTACATATATTGATAAAAGAAATATGATGAAACCAAATATATTAATGAAGGAGAATATGATTATAGGAAATAAAAAAGATTATAATTAAAATGATCAGTTTTATTAATTATCACCAATTGATTAATAAAAATTGAGATTTTATAATGAATGAATAAAGAAAAACTTCCATATATTGATAAAATAAATAAGATGAAACCAAATTAATTAATAAAGGAGGATACAATTATACGAAATGAAAGAAAAAATTGTAATTAAAGTGATCATTTAATTAATTATAATAATATTAATTTTATAAAAAAGATTACCCAAATCATTTTACACAATTGATACAATTTACATAAAAGACAAGATAAAATCACGAGAAAGATTGGAGATTGGAGACCAAAAAGGGTAAAGACCGGATAGATTGAGAGAGCAACTAATCGTTGTAGTTAAGATCGTCAATAGTTTGCATCATTTCCTCTTTATGTACAATTATCATATTTAGTAATGTAAAATTAAAATAAAGAAATATTAAGAACATGGTAATAATTAATTATACTTTCATCTTTAATTATTTTATCAAAATAATGTCACTTGGTCGATGAGTATAGTTAGTCATCTCTGTATTAGTATCTATGATGGTTGTATTAATATAAAAATTAAAAAAACAACGTAAGGTAAGATGATATAAAAAGATATACAAAAATGATATTAAAAAGAAAAGAATTTACTCTCGATATCTCCGTCATCTAATCAAATTCGATCACATATAAAGACTTCTACAGTATAAAGATGAAGTCAAGCATAATAAGGACGTATAACTTGACTAGTAGTGCTACAAGTAAAACTTTAAAGTGACAATGGATGATGAAATTACTAATAGATCTCGTGCAAATTACTTACATAATTGAAAAATTATTCCACAACTTTTCCACTATAATAATAAATAGAATTGCATACATGGACGAAAGTAGATGGGGCCCCGTAGTGCACTGCCCCTCTCCCCC
>JAOSBL010000212.1:16329619-16355577 GCA_027568915.1 Erythroxylum roraimae
TATATTAGAATGGAGTTATTTAAAGGTTAGTGGTGTACTGGGCCTCTCAAAATTTAAAAAATTAAATATTTGAGCCCTCCTATCTTAAATTTCTGACTCCGTCACTGATTTTATACTTTCAACTTCGGCCACACAATCTTCCGTCTAATATTTATCTAATTTTATCATATTATACAAAGTCCTACCCCTTTTTCTTTCATAAATTTTTAAAGTGAAAGTAACAAGCTGTTCTTAGAAAATGAGTTCATGCCTAAATTTGAAGTTGGAGTTGAATAGCCTGAACTAGTATGATGGTTATCATGAATTTTGTCTATTCTACATTTGATAATCATTAATCAATTTAAACAAATCATACTAGAATTGTTTAATGACATCCGTATGCTTTTGGGTTCGATTATCATACAACGCATTATATATAAAATTAACTCCATTCATCTTGTTTCTCAGGTCCAATCACAATTGCATAACCATATAATATATCAATAAGAATTCAACTTATTCATACACGCCCATGTAAGTTTGAGAAAACACCTTGTCGACGGCAATAATCGCAGAAAGTTCAATATTTCACAAAACACTGCGTGACCTTGGTGGTAGGTGGGTGGCCAAGATAAGCCAAAAACACTCGAGGTTGGGAAGCGGCAGTGGGCGGTGATGGAAAGGAGTGGCTAGATGGGTGGTGACTGCTAAGGACTAACGACATTGATGACAGTGATGGTGAGGTAGAGAGAGAATAGAGATAGAACTAGAAGTGGGAGAGGTGACGGGGCAGAAATAAACAAGTAAAACGACTTCTTTTTACAACTAAAATAAAATGATGTCATTTAATTTTGTAAAAAATAGAAGTGCAAAATAATTTCGTTTTGCATTCATTTATTGTTTACGGCTTAAAAAATATCATTTTACTTTTAAAACAAAACAATATTGTTTTATTCATCAAGTCAATTGGCTCTTGAGTTGAGGCCTGACCCGAAGTCCGATCAACCCATGTATTACCCATTGACACACACCAGATCAGGTTCATTCTGCCATCCTTTGTAGAAAGAAACAGGAAGAGAACCTGAGAAGAAGAACAGTTTTTGAAAGAATTGTTTTCTATTTTTCATTTTTAAGACTTACATACTACGAGGAAAAACGAAAGGAGCAGGTTGAGGAGGATATTAATTTTAATTGATTTTGATTCTGTCTCAATTCCGACCGCCCCTGGCCTATTATTCGATTCGCATGTCATATATTCTTCAAAAAATTTCATTGTTTTCTTTTAATAAAAAATGAATTTTGTTTTGTTTTTGTTCAAAATCTTCTGAATTTGCGTTGTTGTACAAGTGCCAATATGAGCACTGAATTAGTAAAGCAGATCCAACATGTAAAAGATCTCAACCGTGGGAGAAGGGGTAGGGGTTTGATACAAAAACATATATACTCATGAACCAAAAACAGTAACACTACCAAATGGGGTTGGATACCATAAGACAAGCTACACAGTATTCTGGTATAGCAGAAGAACAATCCAACCAATGCATTTAGAGTGGAACCAATTAGTATGGCTCCCTACCCTTCCCTTCCCTTCATCACCAACACTTTCCACGCACATCCCACACTGCTTGCAGCTACGCCTGAAATCATCAAGAGAACATCTGCTATGCCCTGTGGTATCCAATCAGACACTAGTAAATTCACACATCAAAGAAAATAGGGCAAGAAGAGTACTTATTTAATTCCAACTCTATCGTCTGCTAAACTAACACTTAATAATAAGTTGAAGTTTTTAGTCGTTGACCATGGAATCACCTAACATTATCTATTTCATCATCTATTCATCTGAGCGTAATGCATACAGGATGTGCTACACTGCTAATAAACTATAATAAAAACATATACAAGGAAATACGCAAGAAAAATCCTTCTTAAGTTCCAAATACTTACAGGAGATTTCAAGAACACATGTATATTGATCAATATTCAAGAAACATATTTGCGTCATCCTCGCCTTGGGTTGTACCAATTGGAATAGTCTTAAATGGCACAGAAATGGTATAGTTAAGCTGATAATTTACAAGCACTGAGCCAAAAATGTTGAACTTAGAAGCACTACCATAAGCAGCCTGCGCATCAGAACACCTCTTAAAAACTACTCTTGCACGGTTTGTATCCATATCTACTTCTGTCTCAGATTCTTTTAAAGGTCCAAATCGCCTGAACATCTTATTCAGGTTTGTCTCTGGAGGAACAGAATCAACCACAGGAAAATGCATTACAAGTTCTGCCGGTGTTCTATCATCTATGTAGCCAACTGGTTTCTCAGTTGATAGATCGGACTTGCCATCTGAATACCGCTTCTTAGAATTGGACCGATGGATAAATTTATCTGAATGCAGGCGGCCAAGTTGGTCATCCCGTTTCCTACTTTTACGTGATGGTTGCTCTTCAGAACCATTTTGAATGACCCGATCAGTCCAGTAAGTATCACTCAAATCCTCAAATTCAAAAGTTTCAGGAGAACCACCTACTGTGCATGCTTTTCTCCATTTGCCACTTAATCTGTCATGCTGCTCCACTATCATTGAATTCCTGAAATCAGAGAAGAAACTAATAACTATGTTCACAAAACTACACCCTTTCAAGGGATCCTGAGCTACCAAGTGAAGTTGAGATAGCAGTTCATCTAATGATGAGTATTCAGTTGACAATACTGCTGCTGTGGTCTCAGCTTCCTCATAATGCTGAGCAGAAATGTCGGATCCATCCCCCACAAGGCCATCACTGCTTCCATCCCCCTTCTGGGTGTGACACTTGAGGATAGAGGGTGACCCAGTCATTTGGCTAGCAACTCTACGGATGCAGTCACCAATTTTAAATGATGGCTTAGGCAAATTAATAGGTGTACATACTTTTGCAAGAGAAATAGTTCTCCTTCCTTCTGGTGTAACCGTGTCAGCAGGAAAAGACGTATATGTCTTGCTAGAAGACAGTGAAAATGATTTGATGTCATATTTTTTATCAGACCCAATTTCACGATCTACAGAATTCCAGGAGTCGCCCATCAACTCAGACAAGTTTCTTTCCTTTTTTCTAGGATAAAGACTTTCCTTCAAATTGTGCTTACGTTTGTGATAAGAAGAACTTTGACTTTGCAGAGTCCTGTCACCAGCAAAACCTTGGCCATCATCCCTACTAACAGAAGATGCACGTTCTATCACATCATCCTGAAATTCTAGTCCATCAGCAGTCTCCAACAAGTTTCCACAAGCCTGGAACTCTGGCAATTCAGTATAACCCTTTAATCGATAGAAAGCAAGCAACTGAGACTTTGCAGTTACAAGCTCCAACCTGTCGGCCTCATAAGTAGGACTTTGTCCTAACATTTCCATATACTCCAATAATTTGCAAGGTTCAAACAAATCACCACTTGTGAATTTACCCACATGTTCTGTTATACTTGACTCTTCACGGATCCCCGCATTTTCAACAGCTTGATAATGGATTTTCTCATAAGCATCCTTAGGTATGCATGAGCAAGTTAGGCTTAACTCCACCCGTCTTGCAACTTCTTCCAAAGCACTACTAACAGCATTCTCAAATACTTCTGAAGTGCTCTGCTTCTCAACGAGGGAAAAAAGTGACCTAAAAGGTTTAAGCACAGATGCTTCATTCCAAGCAAATGTTCGATCACCAAAATATGCTACCAAAAAGCAGTCCTTTTTATGATACTTCATTGCTTTCTCAGAGGCATCTAGTGGATCAAATATTTGCCCAGGCCACCATGGGTGGCTCCTTACTTTACCCCAAACCAAGTCACCCACTGAAAACTCACCTTCATTGTCCAGTGAAAATTCATACCTAGCCTGATAGGTCTGTCCTATGCTTTCAGAATTTAAAGGTGCCCGTTTAACAGATCTCTCCTCAGAAGTTTTTGACTGTTCATTGCCACTATCCTCTTCATCAGTGTCCATTTCTTTCCCCTCATGTGAAGGGACCAGGTCAGCGTCAACAGCAGGTTCTTCAACTGCAGTTTCTCGCACTACAACTGAAACAGTGCACAATGCATTCTCGTGTAAGCATTTTTCCCTTCCTTGCTCTACTCTAGCAGAATCACTATTCATTTCAGAACTCAGAAGCACATTGTTCTTGGTGGTGGTGGCTTCACCTCCAACAACTTGAGTTGCTTGAAATGAATTTTGTGAATCTGCAAATGCATTATAGTGATTTTCAGTGCTTCCATTGCATGTCTCAACCATTGCCTGCAGTTCTTCCATTGAAAAATAAAAATTTTCATGAAAAACATCAGTGTCCATACCTTCTATGTCAGGACATGTAATCTCTTTCTTGTCCACCAATGCAACTTTCAATTCAACAGCAGTTTGTGCTTGGTGCTCGATGGAATCGGAGGGTGCATTAGCAATCCCATCCTTCTGTGTTGAGATTGAATTTCTTTCAGGACAGGGTAATGTATCCCTCAAAGTACTATTCGCTGGCTTTCCCTCATCACTGATCAAAGTACTCTCCAAGGCATCAGTAGAAGGTTCTTCAGCTTGCATATTCGAAACTGCAGTTTTTACCAACATACCCTCCTCAACAACAGCACAAGCTATACGGGAATCTTCTACAATAGTTGCAGAAGTGGGAATTGCAGCTTCAATTTCAATACCCCGCCTTTCTCCACCTAATACATGAACCTCCTCTTTCTTCAATTCTTCTACTGCGTCTTCTCCAGTGCCATCTACTTCCATAGCATGCTCTAAAGGCCTATCAACCAATTCAGGCTTCTCTTCAACAACAGCTTGAGTTTTAACTACTGAGCAATCCATAGCTATTGAAGAAACTCCTCCCCCATTTACAACACTTTGTTTTTGATCCTTATTATTTAACACCTCAAGATTTTGGGGACCAACAACATTAACTTCACAACTCTCTGCACCTTCCTTGGCCAATTCTGCTTCCTTTAGCAATGAAGATGTTTTAACCACAATTTCATCTCTGACGGGCTGCGTTTCACTATTTTCAATCTCAACCTTCTGCGAACTTTTATCATCAATATCATCACCTCCGCCAACACTATCATCAATCAATCCTCCAACCGATGCATCACCAACCAAATCACCACTTTCTTTAGATTCATCAACCCTGGAAGAGCCTCCAAGAAAATCAGCTCCCAAATTGGGCGACTTAGCTCCTGCATCCTTGATCCCGTCTCGACCCACTTCACCGAATACACCACTCCCACCATCTAAATCTTTCGGCTCTCTTTCTGAACACATCTTGGTCGACCCATCACCCTCATTCACTGCTTCCCTATTGGAATTGCCCCCACTTCCATCGTTGAAATCGCGTAAAAAAACACCATCAACATAAACTTCTGACCCCATAACCCCAACCATTATATCTCCACCATTACAAGACCCTCCTTCGCCGACCTCACCATCTTCTCGTACCGACTCCTCCAATTGAACCTTAGACTGAACTTTACTAGTAACCGACTCAACAACCTGGGTTTTCTCACTATCAACAACCTTAGCTACATCTTGGCCAGCATTCAGTGTCTTGGAAGATTCCGAAGCAGCACTAACAGAGGAATCTGTGTCCTTGTGTTCATCCATGTTAAGAACGCTAGGTGGGTTGATTTGAAGCTCAGCTCCAGAAAGAGATTGTTTTCTCAATCACGAACAACCAGAAATAAGGAAAAGAAACGACATAAAGAGAACGATAAACCCTAACAACATAAATATATAAGGAAGTTGGACAAAATCTAATCAAGAAAGATTCTTTAGGCAAGAAAGATATAATTAGGAAGTTGAATTTAAAGGCAAGGGAGTTATAACTTATAAGCGTGCCACTTTTTTATTTTTATTTTTAATTTTCTAGATCTTGGGAAATTAAAGCTACAGGGTTTTGGACTTTGGAAGGTTCTCTTTTTCTTTTTTATTTTCATATTTGGGTTTAGACTTTAGACTTTAGAGAGACACAGAGGGAAAAAAAAAACGAGCAACAGAGGCCCAGGGTAGCTGAAATCACAAATCAGGCGTTAAGTGTTGTGCAAAGCCGAAGCCGAATATTAATATATTGTTTTCTATATTTGGATAAGGATCACTTATCATTATTGACATTTGTTCACAATGCAATTAAATGTTCTACAATAATTCAATTTCTATATGCAAGGGTATACTATAGATAGATGATGTTCTTTCCATTTATCTACAGCGGTATAATTACTATTTTTCTTGTAGAAATATATCAGACGATGATTCTTCTTTCCATCCATTCATCTACAGCACTATAATTATTAGAACCATTTCATATTATATATTATTCTATTCTTTATAATGAATTATTTGGATGAGTTTGATAAGGATGAAGAAGAAGAATTTCGAAACCAATCAAATAAAATAGATAATGAGGACCTTAAAGTTGTTAGTTCTCAAACAAACACTTATATTATGTGTATTTGAATACTTTTATATTGCTTAAATTTATTTTATCTTCATAATTATCCCTCTTCAATACAATTTGTATCTATATCTTATATTTATCTTCTTTCTAAAATAATTTAATATTTATTTTATACTTAATATTGTAATTGTCATTTATCTTATTCTTATTTTGTTGATAGTACTTTATTATCTTCTAGTATTGATATATTATCATTTCCAACCTAACCTATTTTATAATTTAACAATATTCAATTTTAATTAAAATAGTAAAATATAAATATTTATTATATAAAAAAATTTGATATTTAATATACTTTAATGTTCTTCACATTTTATCCTAATTTGTATATTTTTATTTAACTAATATTTTAAAATACATAATGCTCTAATACAATAAAATTAATAGAATATTATTTCAAAATTTTTATTTACTACAGTTTTGATAGAACTAGTGCAACTAAGTATGCCCCAACTTTAGGCTAGTGCCTTGTAGATCAACGTACCATTGATTAAATGAACAATCCCAAAAGGATAATGGATCACCCACCTTGCCTTTAGATATGTCCTGTAAAGACCAGTAAGATTCAAGTCATAATAACTACTTCACCTAGACTATTCTTAATAAATCATTTCTCTAAAATTCAACCCCACTTTGTGTAAGGCCCTAAATTATACCCTAGTTAAAATGTTACATGTTCATGAAAATACATATATGATAGGTGTTAAAAATTGTGAGATGACTGAGAATTGCATATGACTTGAATTTCTGGTTTAATAGATCATACTTAGTGATTTGGAATTAATTGATATCATTAGAGAATTGAGGTATTAAAATGTACATTTGGACTAGGAAAATTATCAAGTAGCAAGAAAAATTGGTACATGAAAATTAAAATGACTAAGCCTATAAGTTAGTGACATTTTGGCATAGTTGATGCATTGACATTTGACAACATTGTTTGAGTGACAAGTGGCCTAATTAAATTGTGACATTTGACAGCCTCGTAGAAGAACATGTGTGCTAGCTAGGGAGAGGACATGTAGCTTGTGTCGTTGTGTAACAAGTGTCCTTAGAGCAAGATGAGTCATCTTACACATGGCATGATCTTATGCATTAGCTAGTTTCTGCTGTAATTCTTCCTTCTCCTTGCTCATTCACTACCGAAACTCTTACTTCCTCTCAACTTTTGGAATTTTGTTTGATTTCAGATCATCTTCGCTTTGAATCTTTGTAAGTTACTACATCAAGAAGTAAGTTTTGCTATTTTCTGTATATTGTTTTGTTAGTGCTAAAATTTGCACCTTGGTCTAGGAGCTGTGTATGGTTGCTTGGAAGACTAGCTGGCTTGCTTCTTTGGAGTTGTTTTTTTAAAGTTAAGAAGGTAAGGGAATTCTAAACTTGATAGCATGTTATGTTATAAATTATGTGATGTTTGAAATGGATAGAATATGTATTGAATTGAAGATGAATTGAGGTCTGGAACATGATAGTTGTTAACAGCATTTGCTTTGGATTTTTATGCATGAAAGATCATGGATTGTGAGCTGCCTTATGATGATTTTTGAATTGGTTTGGACAAAAATTTGGTGAGGTATTGAAGCATGAATAAAGTAGAATTGAAGTGAAATTGATGGACTTTGGTGAAGGTGTTCGTGGGATTTATAAGGCTTATTCCCACGGTCGTGGGAAGTACTTAGGAATGAGGAAATGTTGGTTTTAGACAATTGTTGGACTATATAAGGTTAAGGTACATAATAATGGATTAATTAGACTTAATTAAGGTGTAAAATGAACCTAGTTTGATGTGGAATGAGTTAATTAAAGGTTGAATAAGAATTGGACTTTTAATTGAAGTAATAACTTAAGGAAGGTGTTATTAGATAACAAAGTATCTAATTTTGGAACTTATAAGTCGTTAAAGGAATGGCGCTTATTTATGAATGTTAATGTGATTTAATGAATAAGAGTAATGTGTTAGTTATGAATGTTTTTGAATTGGGAACTTGTGTGAATGCATGTAAAGTGTAAAAATGCATTCATTCGTGCATTATTACAAATGCTTATGTTTATAAGGTATAATAAGTTTGTTCACGTGAGAATGAATGTGTTCAATTTGGGCATAAGGAAATGAATTTATACTTATGCATTATTTCGCTGTCATGTTATTATGATATTGTTAAATTCTAGACCATCAATTGTCCGAGGAGTTTGATAATTGGGATTGTATTGGAAGTGCTGTCTAATTATGTGAAGATACATAATGTGTGATGACTTAATACTTTTATTGATGCTTTATTGTACATGCTTATATTTATATGACATGATAAGTTTGATCATATGTCAATGAATAAGTTCAATTGGAGCAAAATGAAATAAAGTCATATGTTATACATTACATTATTTGCTTGTGATTTTCAAATCTGAAATGGATTGTTTTAAAAACTACTAAGTCCTAGTCGTGGGTAAATAGGCATGCCTAGAAGGGTTTACAGCTGCTCATGTAACTTGACACTAAGGTATCCCCTGATTATTGATACTAAGATGTCCCCTAATTATTGACACTACGGTGTCCCCTGATTTAGAGACATTAGTCTCTTCTGTTTCAGATACCAATCATGGTGTCTTTTATTCTAGTTCCGTTGCCCACTTATGTTAAAAGGATTAGCAGGCTAACTTGTTTTGTGTTCTGATTTATGTTCAATTCTGATATAAACTAAGTTCAATTATGATACAACTAAAATTATGTTTTGATATAATCAAGTTCTGTTCTGACACAATCAAGTTCTATTATGATACTTTAAAGTTCTGTTTTGATATTATGATATTCTGTTTGGATACTCGTAAGTTTTGTTTTAAAGCAAGTATATCCTGTTTTGATAAGTTATATTTTTCTGATGCAAATAATGTTTGATTGTTCTTTAATTTGAATAATTAAAGGTTGTATATGATTTGATCTGATTCTGTATATGTGAATGATAGATGACTATTAGAAACAATCGCCAAATTATATCTTGTTTAGTTATTTCCCTACTAAGCTATATGCTTAGAACTATAGTTTTGCCTCCGTGTAGGTTCTGATAAGAAGGTTTGAGACTGGGACAAAGACAACCACAGTAGCCAAGAATAATGTATTCTGTTTTGGAAGTTGTTTTTGTTTGAGTCTTTGTTTGTGTTTAAGTTTGAGTTGTATTTCAATATAATGCGACATTTTGTATATTTGTGGATAAGGTTTGTAATATCTTGTAAGTGATTTGTAATAACATTTGTACAGGTTGGATTTTGAAATTATTGCATGTATTTGGATAAGTACAATATGTTTAATATGTTCCATTTAAAAACAACTTTTAATGAAAGGTAATGTATATTGCTCGAGTTTCTGGAGGTGCATGTAAATAATGTTTGGTATGTTTTGGATTATTTTGGTTCTGTTTTTTGTGGCATCTACATATCCTCCCTAGGGGTATGTGGCTGTTACACTTTGTAGGTATATAATGTCCTAGCGAGAATTTAACCTACGAAGAGGAGCCAGTGGCTATCGTGGATTCGTAGGTGCAACAGCTTCGATCACAACAAATTCCCATGGTTAAGGTGATGTGGAGGAATGGTCGCATTGAAGAAGCTACTTAGGAGACAGAGCGAGAGATGAGAGAATTGTATCCATACTTATTTCCTTAATAAATCTTATTATAAAATTCGAGGACAAATTTTTTGTAAGTGGGAGAGAATGTAACATCCCATGTGTTATATATATAAGAGACTTCTTCTTCTTTTCCCCATTTTTTCATAATTTCATTTTAACCCCTCCCAAAAGTTACTATTCATAATTCCCTCTCTCTAACCATTCTTCACCGCCGACAACTCAAACTGGTTAGTGTTATATACCAATCTCTTCCTCTCGACGATCCCGTCACAACCATAACCATTTTAGCCACCATTGTCGCCAAAATCGTTGCAAAAATTGAGGAGGAAAACTAACAAAAACGAAAATCGTCGATCTGTCGCTTTCGGTGATTGTTACTGGTCACCACCACCATCATTCGACTCTTCTCGATGTCAGGAACAAAAGCCCTATAGTATCGTTGCCAGCCGCTGCCTAGATCGTCGCCGATTGGCGGGAAAAGGAGGTTAGGGTTTCAATTCGTGTTTCTTCAATTCATTTAAATCTGTTGAGAATCTAAGTATGTTGCTTTGGAAAAAATTGTTCTACTCATCAAAACTTTCATTTGGTATCAAATCACTGAATTCTGAAATTGGAGATTTTCAATGATTGGGGGAATATTCCGGTTGCTGGAGGTACTGTTCCGGTGACCATTTTGGTCATTTTTGTGAAAAAATTTCAAAAAAATTAAAAAATTTATACTGATCATTTTTCTCTAAAGAACCATAGTGAGATTTTTAACGATTTGCTATTTAAAAATCACGAAACATTTAGGTGAGAATAGGAGAAATTTCTGAATTTCATAAATAGACTGCTTAGGTAATTCGGTTGATACCTAAATTGTTATTCAAGTCTAATAACTCCTAATTGGCACTAATTGAGATATTTTCTTTCGATTTATTAGGTATAGTAAGAGCGGGACCCCATCAAAAGGTTCAGATGAACGAGTTCAGTTATCAGGTAAGTTCATATTGACTTACTGTTACTGTAGTTATACCAGCAAATGAATACTATTCAATGCTGGTATAGATGACAGCATGTAGCAATGCATAACTACATTTACATATATATATATATATGTTACTGTAGTTGTACCAGCAAATGAATACTGTTCAATGCTGGTATAAATGACAGCATGTAGCAATGCATAACTACATTCATATGATATATCGATCGACACTTATATATTTATATAGAGAAGGCGTATATACAGTAATGTGTACCCACTTTAGTATAATCCTTTATATCGAATTAACTGAGTGTATACGTTGGGTTGGGTATTGCATAAATGTATTGGTCATTGCATAACTGAATGTTTATTTGATAAATTGCATACTTAATAATTTGATATGTATTGCTATGTTCGATTGTGAGAAAGAAAAGATCTGTAGGATATGCCATTAGATGGGTATGCATCAAGACCAGATGCGCACTGGTTATGATTATGAGAGTTGTTTTGTTATGATATTGAGATATGTTATGGTTCGATCCTTGTTTATGCTTGGCTCCCAATCGAACCCTTTTTTGTGATGCTTATGACTTTGGATGCTTTGAGCGAGGGCTGGTCTGTTGGTGATGCTTAGCTCCCCATAACCCCTTTGGATTAAGAGAGCCTTACAACTACATGAGTATAAGAGCATGGTTGGGCCGCTGGTGATGCATAGCTCCCTGCAGCCATTCGAGGTTTAGAGTTGTGAGGGCTTACCCTTGGAGATTAGGGTCTTACAGATATTCTCCCCCATAATTTATTTGTGTTGTTGATGTGATTGGGTGTATTTTGATATTCATGCATGACTGTGCGCATAACATTGGGTATCGTAGGATAGTGTGAACTTACTCGGCGAGGTCTGACTCCTCTCAATCTTATTTTTCAGATCAGCTACCACCAGCTTCGCAGCAGTGACTCCCGTGACATGTCCGCTGCGACTTACCTATGTTTGTGTATGTTATTTATTTATTTTCATTATCTTGTATTGTAGCGTTCGTAATGACATGATTTCATGAGTTGTAAAACTTTTTTCTGACGCGCACTATTGTTATTGTAGTGTATGAACTTGTTGTGTTCTTGGGCCTTGATTTTATTTCATCGCTAGTGATAGACTTATGCGTGATCTGGAGTTTTGAATCTCGATCCCACGTGCCCGTCATGCGCCCATTTCGGGTTGCGACAAAGTAATTATGAGATCCCACATCGGCTGGAGAGGAGAACGAAGTACAACTTATAAGGGTACAGATACCTCTTCCTTACAGACGCATTTTCCTGGGTGCGGGAAGAGCAAAACCGTGAGGGCCTTGGTCGATGGGCAACCTAAAGGGGACAATATCTGTGAGCAAGTAGTCTGGGCTGTTACAGTTAGGCACATTAACTTCGAGTCTAGTTAAGCTCGGACTTACATGTCAAGCCTAATTAGATCTTTTATTTGGAAGACAAGAACTTGTCACTATTGTTATTATAATTATTTCATTAACAATAAAAATTACATTTACATAATAAAAAAATTTAAAGAACGCAATTAGAATTAATACAACATTAACATCATTTTCATTTTTGTGAAAAACAAATAAATAGTAAACCAATAAGAAGGGCAACTATCTAAATCCTCAATTAAAACAATTGCTTAGATGAAGTTGAACATCTTCGCCATAATAGTTTACTGACTGCATGAGATGAATGGTATATGGGGTAGTTTACGATTAAATCAGAAGTTCTAATTAAAAATGTAAAAAAAAGAGTAGGTTAAACAAATGTACACATCAGTCATAGAGGAAACTAGCAAGCAACCGAACATACTTTCTTGAAGGGGTAGTTCTAGCTCGCATTTAATTTTTTTAGTCCATCTTAATGTGGAGAAAACATAATCAGTCATCATAAACGACTAAGAAAATGCAATATTACTAAAACCTCGATTTATGTAGTCTATAAAATCATTAGTAAACAAATATTTTAGATGGTAAATCAAAAAATATATAGAACACCCTTTTTTTAAGATCTTCATGCTTACTATTCTCTTTCTTAATATAGTTGTATGAATGAAAAACTATTAGAAAAAAAATCTATAGATTAATTTAAATTTTAACATTAAGTTTGGTTGGATGTTTTAACTTTTTTTTACAACTTAAATATATCCTATAAAATTTTTGAAATTTCATTTTAAACTTGATCCTAATTTATGGATTTATTTTTAAAATTCAAACTCATTATCTTTTAAGTTTAATCTACGGAATTAAATTAACTATGTCAACATACGTACAAGTCTAATTGCAACATGTTAAATATATTGTCCTTAATTAGTTCTTTACTTCTAAGTGAATAAGTAGAAACGTAAAATTTTAATTATTAATAACACTTTGTATTTTATCATTTAGACATTCTGTAAGGGAAGACATGGTTTCATGCATCATATGCACGATAAAACAACAGAAGTGTCGGAATCTAAATTCTGACCCCATGACATCCCAAAAAGCCAAAATCTCAAATGCATGCATAAACAAATTATATGAACATGGTATAATAGTACATGTACTTTTTTTTTTTCTCCTTTCTTGATTCTTCTTTTTGTTTGGGTTGTTACAAACACCAAACCCTTCCTTGATCACTCAAGAACACGCAAAGATGAAAAAGAAATAATGTGTAAGGGTGGTTAGAGCACCAAACTAGATGAGTTCAAGTAGATGCTCTAATGGAGAGAAAGATCAAGACTATGTTGCATGCACTTTGATTCATGCAACAATTGCATAAATTGCATAAACAAGACTCAAGACACTTCTATCTAACTTTAGAACTCTTCTAGATATCATATTCTCTCACTTGAGTATGTTTGTGACTAGTTAGCTCTTGTGTACATAAGTGAAGAACTCACTTATGTACATCTGTTGAGCCTTCGGTCACGATCGTGGCCTATGGCCTACTTAAAAATAGCCATACACACTTTTTTTTCGTCCGATCTTTTATGCGTGTAACCTTTAAGTTCTTGGTTATTTTGGGCGCGTGAATTAATTCTTAATTCGAGCAAATTATGGATGGTTTCATGCCACTTGAATTAACTCTTAATTCAATCAAATTATGAAGAATTTCATGATGCCAATTTACCATAATATAAGTAGATTAACACACGAACTTTTCGATAATTAATTATCCAACTTACGAATCTTTCAATAAACAATTACCGTGCAATTTGTCATTTCACCATCCTATACCCCACTTGGTTCAGAGTATGAGTTATGTGTCAACTCCCACTAGATTGACTACGTCATATCTAGTCTAAGTGATGTTAATTCTTGTCCTAAGATCTCATTACTCTATGTGTCATTGAAGACTCTCTTAATGACATATAACTACTCTGGCCAGATACTCCTGAGTAATGACCCTCACAAGAGATTGTGGGTACCTTCTCCTTCTATCAGGAGTGATAAATCTTTTATTGGCTATCCAATTACGTTTGAATACTAATAATTGTATCCAATCACCACCCTATAAGTGATCTCATCTTGAGGCAACAAAGAATGATGTCAAAGCATAGGATTAGTATTCAAGATATCCTTGAGTACCTCAAGTCTAAGGATATTTGCACCATTGCTATGATGAGATTAATCATTGACATTTGATAGATCATCTATATGATAATCTCATAGTAGGTCATCCGATGTACTTACAACTTTAGTAACCATCCACATGTTAACTCTAAACATTTCATGCTTACAATTTATGAGATCCACTGCTTGATTAAATCAATGAGTATAACATATGCTAGTCTATTCAGATTAATAATGTCTTGTATTATTAATCCTATGACTAGAGATAATTTTGATACTAACATAATTGCACATGATAGGAATCTCATATTATGATTTCCTTCATGCTATGTTTTGTATAATAGATTTCATTAATTTGATTTAAGATCGACATCAATTCATAAATAAACGAACATCAAATTAATGAAAAAATTGCCTTTCGCTTTATTAATCAAAATAAAGTTTGTATAAAAGTGCTAAAGGTGATTGACTTTAGAATACTATTCTAACACATTCCACTTCAAGTGAATAAACTCTAATGGTTGGCATCCATGATAAATGTTTTACGGCAGAAATGGTAAAAGACAAGGAAAAGGTTTAACACATAAAGTCACTATTCCTCTTGGAGATGTTTACTTTTGTTGCAAGATATATACACCGATTAAATGCCACACAGCTAAGCATAATAGCTAAAAGGAGACTACTATGTGTGATAATAATTGAAAGAAAGAGAAAGAGGAGCATTATTAGAAGATGCAGGCTTTAATGGAGCAAACTTTCATGGAAGCCATAAAAAGCAACCCATAAGATATGGGTAAATATTACATAACTTCTGTTACAATGTTTTTTGGTTTTTCCTTGCTAGTAGTTCACAGCGGAAGCCGAGATGTTAGAGATAAGAAAAGAAAGAGAGAGAATGAAAGAATCTTATCAGACATCTAGGATATCTTAATGATAAATAATTTTAAAAAAATAAGAAAATTGGAAAGAAGAGCCACAACAGATCAGATAATAATGTTGTTCTGCAGCAGCTACCATCCCTCTCCCCCTCCACTTATTTGTGTTATTGCCAACTAAGTGCCTCTTCTTAACCAACCTTTTTAAAGCTTTCTCCTGCTGTCCCAACTGTACCTATTCAACAGCCAAGCAAACTGTCTATGTAATATCAGTTTATAATTCTATATAAATGAACTGACTACGACCAATTGATAGAAAAACAATGTTTCAGTGAATAACTTGAGGCAGAATTATATCAAAAAAAAACTTGAGGCAGAAAATCCAAGGCAGTAATGACAACAAGAAACAATAGAACAACGGCCATTTCATTTCTGTTGGAAGTTTGAAATAGCCAACTGGCATCAAAGAAAGAGCGTAAATAAGATTGTGTGATGCACTTGACCAACAAGCATTTGCTTCTATTCCACGTGGGCAGTCGACCTAAACCCGATCACGAAGTCACGTGACACAATGATTCTTTGTTCTCGCTTTGACCAGATTGTGCACGTTACCATGTGGACTTACAGCACACACAAGCTACACTCATATAATGTACGTGTGTATAGGTTCATGTTACGAAGAGCTCAAGCACCTGAAGTGGGAGCCATTGATGAAGGTTTGGACGTGATCGGTGGGACAGTTGGGACATAGCCCGCTGTTGTCGTTGATGATGGGAAGATGTGGGCAGGTAGGCCCATTGTCTGTGATTGATGGAACTCATGGAAGTGATAAACTGGGTACATTGGCATCAATGTACTGGCACCCACAATCTGTTGCCCTGGATACACCCGAGAGAAATGCCCGTTCATGTAGGACCCCCCAGTATAACTTAGCTTCTGTCCACCACCACGTATCAACTTTACGTCAATTCTATTTCATGTTCTTCTTAACAAGCTAATAACATTTCTTTTTGACTAACTAAGATTGAAAGAAAATTTAAGATCATTCAATAATCTAGCTTAACTGAAGGACCTAATGAATCTTATTTAGATTTTATCGTACAACAACTTACATGGTTGTAACTAACGTCAGTGGCAATGTAGGCCGGAGAGTACCTAAACGAAACAAAACAATCAACCTCTTACTGTTTTAGATCAAAGGGGGAATGAATCGATAATCCAAGAGATAAGAGGGGTACCCATAAACAGGAACAGCCTGATGGTGCTGGTGGTGAAATGGCTGCGCCGGCGATCCCGCCGGATAGTACCACTGCATATGATTGGCCGGGGCTTGTAAAGTCGACCTTGGTCCGACGGTTGATACTTCATGAACCAGACCACATTTACTTTAGACCACAGTATTCCCATTAACGAATATCATATCTAAAGAAAAAGAACTACTATTTTCCACCGGAGATGATTCTCATAGCTGACCAGCACACAAAAGTTCAAAAAGTAATTAATATGAAGTTTCAGGCATGATCACTTCCCCGATTAAGGTTTCAGATTACATTAAAGTTGACCTTACCCATCTTACAAAGAGATGTTCCTTTTATATCGAGTTTCCTTTATTGCAAAGATACGTAAACGGCGGTGCAAATGATGTGATATGCTTACTTGTAAGAGAAACAGATTCTCGATCTTCGTACTGGTAGTATATTGTATTTGTAGGGTTGCATAATATTGTATAAAAATGGAAACTTATTAAAAGTGATGCTATTAGATTTTAGAACAAAGATGGTATATACTAGATTACCTTGTTGAGGAGGAGGAGGAGTAGAGGCGGTCACAGACCTCGGCCGGCGAGCACCGAGTGACGCCAGATTGCAGTTGGCTCGACGGCCGTTGATGATCGGCGTCGCATCTTCGCAAGCCTTCTTCGCTGCTTCAACATCCTTAAACGTCACCTGTCCCATAAAAAACATAATCAAACGAAGAAAAGATGTATATGTAGTGAGAAGGCATATATAGACATAGGGAAGAGACTTACAAAGCCATAACCTTTGGATCTGCCGGTGAGTTTATCGGAGATAATGACAGCCTCCAAGATCTCACCGTACTTGTCGAAGTGCTCTCTCATGGCCTCCTTGGGGGTCTCCCATGCCAATCCTCCAACAAACACTTTGGTTAGTGTTGTGTCCCCGAATTGCCCAATATTGTTGTTCATCGTCGTGTATATATATAGATATATATGTATGTATATGCTGCTGGGTACAGTAATTGTTTTGAGCTAAAAGAAGGTGGCCGGAGCTTGTGATGTGGTTTTGAAATGGGAATGAATTGAACAGAGAGAGACAAAGAGGAAGCGAAGAGAATATAAGAGGAGAGAAAAGGTACGGCTGATGACTGAAAAAAAAAAAAAACCAAAGAGACAGACATTACAGGTGGACTTTCTTATATTATATCTTATCAAGTGACCTCAAAAAACACAACAAATAGAAATAGTAGTACCGTACACGCTCCAATTAAGCGCGTAGATGGCAGCGTTTCTTTGATTTGCTACGAAAATGGGAAGTAACCAGTGTATGGCCAGTCTGTAACTGAGCATCCATGAGGAATTAAAATACTCATAAAAATTAAAACAATATGCTCATATATATCAATCATGACATAAAATCATAAATATTCACAATTGCTTCAATTTGGTAAATTATATCTGATAGTTAATGTATCGATTTTTACTATTTTCCTTAATTGTGTGTTTAGCACCATTCTAGGCACCCATTAAGCCATATTTATGGGCACTTTTACTAATTTGGTATTAGGATATAGCAATTTATGAGTATATCATATATATCCAGCATTATAAACTATAATCGTATTGACAAAAATGATTCAAACCCTAAACTTTTATGTTTTTAATATACATATGAAACATGGGAATAATCTATTGATATCCAAGAAAGTATATTCACTGCCCTAAATCGATGTTTCCAAATCCAATGAGGTATTAGCTATTCCTTAATTCAAAACGTAGCGTCTCGGATCATAGTTCCTCTCCGTCTGCTTTTGGTTGAAGGGGGATGGAAGTTATTTAGCTTGCTTACACAATGAATATGTTTCGTATTGAGTAATACAGAGAGTTGAAGAACGAAATTATAATATCTTTTTAGCTTATATTGAAACACAGTCAGTTTTCAGTTTTCGAACAAAATCTGTATAATGAAATAATAGACGGGCAGGCCAATTGTTTTTTGGTATAACATAGATTAGTGTTTATTCTGTGGGCGTTTTTGATACGGGTCAAAGTCAGAAAAGTCCCCGGATGTGCATCAAGCTCAATGCGTCTGGATCACGTGGCCCCACCACTCTATCCACATTATTGATGGAGTCTGTCTTGTTTCTAAACTCAGAAAAACAGAGTATTATCCGTAATTTTATTTATGAAAATCAGATAAAATTTATTATTACTCCTCCACAATATCAGTATATAAATATCGTATGTATGTATGTTCGATTTAATGTTAATATTTAATATTAAAAAGGGATGACAAGAAGTATTTACCTAATAATTCCTCCAAGTTTCAATAGACTTGGAATGAGAAATAGTTATCAGTGAAATGATGTTGAGTTTAAGGATGCGTAGGTAGCTCGTCTCCTAATTAAATACTGTATACGAATTTGATTGGCAGATAATGACGTAAGCGGAAAGCACAGCTTCTCTGCTGAGATTATTATATACAATTGTCCAAAATCTAACAGCCAGATAAGTGGTATGCATCTCTGACCGTAAACTGGCGCCACGTTCTAATATAGATTACGGCTCGACCTGGGAGTTGGGAGTGTGAAATGTTCACATCACCTACGGATATGCCTATGCTGTGTCAATGATGCACAAATAGACAATTTTTTCGGCTACACATGAACAATTTAGGCGTTAATTGAGGATATTGTCTGAAACGATGCATGTATGTGGAATGTGGATGCCGGCCTTTGTTTTTCTTCCTTCGTTTCACATAATGCCTCCAAGTTTCGTACTTGACATTGGGAAGACTGGAAGGACAAAATGGTAACATTGTATCCATGTTAAGATAATGTGTATAGTGAAGTGTTGGCCCTAGTCTGTCCCGTTTGAAATGCTGATGCCTCAATGGGGTTGAAGGAGCATTTAGGCCACGTGAGCATCGCCAATTTGTAAAACAGAATCTCCCTCTGTGCTTCTGTCTCTCAGTGGAATCTGGAACATAACATAACGTGGCCAGTTGTATAACAGAAAGAAGAAAATGGCCCTTTCTTTGACCAAGAAACGAAAAAAGACCCGCAGATGATGTGGATTCTATTTGTAAAGTTGTTAAAAATTATTTGTTTAAAACAGCACTCCTTAACAAGGGGTGCCAGTAATGTGAGCTGGACCTCCTCAGAGTGTGAGTTGGAATAAATCATCCTTGTTTTGAACTATTTGTTAGGACCTTTGACGTGTTTGGAGCTCTAAAAATTGCCCTATTAGTTAATTATTAATGTATGGAGATAAATAATATTATTCGGTAATTGTGCTTCCAAGTTAAGGTATATGACGGACTTTTTTCATTTCCATCAATCTGTCTTAGAAGGATTGAGTATCTAAATTGTTTGATTCGATTTCTAGTAGCCTTACTCCACCTCCCAATGCCAATGCCCGTCTGGTATATATGACAACATAGTTTACCTTGAACGAGTGACGAAGTCACAAATTTAAAATAAGAGGGTCTATATATTTAATTTTTTAAAATTTTAAGGGGCTCAATGTACCACTGGTCTCTAAATAACTCTATCCTTATATATATATATAAATTAAGAATTAAAAATATTTATTTTTTTAAATTTTGAAAAGCTCAATGGACTGCTAAGCTCCATATACCTTTGTCTATGCTTGGAACCAAATTGTGTTGTGTCGAATCCATTGTATTTGGATGATCGTGCCTTATTTGGTTCCGTTGAATCCATTGTATTTGGATGATCGTGCCTTATTTGGTTCCGTCGAATCCATTGTATTTGGATGATCGTGCCTTAGGGACTGTTGTGCAGGGACAACACACGCACACAGACACAGAGAGTGAGAGAGAGGGAGAGAGAGGGGAGGGGCAAGTGGAAGTGAGCTGGAGGCTGGAGCTGGATGGCTCGTGCAAGTACAGGTGCAGGCAACAAGTGATGGTCACGTCGTGGGATTGGATAATATTACAAAACATGTCCACGCGGTTCTTTGTTCCAGTGGAATTAGCTGTATGTTCCACAAATCCTTTAACACCTGCCATTGAGATTGAACCCTCGACAAAAATATAGGGGTTCCATTCCATTACTATGATTGTCATCACTACTACACAATACCCAGGTGTTCCATTCCCTCCGTATGATTTTGTCATCACAGCTACAAAGGTATTCCATTCCCTCAGTATGATTGTAATCACCACTTCACTTCACCTCTCCTCTCCAATGGATGGTGTCATTATCATTACATGTGCATGAAACGTGGCTACCTCTACTACATACATATAGATACGTATGTGTGCCTATATATATAAATATATAAATCACGACGTGCTTACTAAATATTCAGAAGCCACCCAACGTTTCGGACAACAATCTCACTGACTACCCACTTAAATTCTTGTTTGTGCAAGAGCAGCTAAGCATGGATGGCACCAACCAGTGATCCAACTCAGACTAGGAAATCAACTACATGCTTTTGACTATAGTATAACAGAGGAACGAATTGCGGCGAGTTCAAACACGACACGATGAAACTCACAGACCCTAGGCTACGAGGATCTAAAAGTAGATACAATAAGCAATAATTAAGACGAAATAGGAGTATGATCGTCACTATTCCGCCGTAGATAACACATTGATAATCAAGCATGTACCTAGAACATTTTGTGTGTCGCACAAAAATAGGAATTTATGTCGTGTAACGTCTTCCAAATCTCAACAGTCTTTGTTTAAATCATATAATAATAAACAATCGAAATTTACGGTACTTTAGCTTGTTATTGGATCACTTCTGATGATGAGGGCACCAACAAACGAACCAACCCCACGACCACCAAACCAAAGCCTCAAAAATATATCACACTTTGGTTTTCATTAAGTAGAAACAATACAAAGGATGCTATGGTGTTGAAACTAAAAAGTTTTCCCCTCCAGAATCCACTAAATCAGTAAGAAGGTAGCGATAACTCCCCTATTCATTGCCTTGCATGGAAGGAATTATCATATGCTGTCCCTGTTGCTGTAAATAACAGGAAATCCGTCAAGTATTACAATCACAAGTTCCTTAAGAAAATTAGATAAATAAATACGTATCCTTAAAGTAATTCCAATATATGTGCAAAAATCCACTGCTTTGTGGCCGTCAACACCACACTTAACAAATATCATACACCTCAAGGTACCATATTTCGTATCAATCATAGGCTGTCAGTAACAGTTTTTCCTCCGTATTCGAAAAATATGCAAGTACAATTCAATCATCATAAAGCGAAACTAAATTTGACACAGTTTTTTCAGCAGAATCCGAACACTTCCACATTATGATGGAAAAAGAATAAGCTTACAGTCAAGCCAAGAATCCAAGTAACGAGTTAGAAGAGTAATTTTCTGCCAATATATTAGATGTTTTAATATGTATTCTCCATTCCAGCAGCAGCAGAAGGGCAACTAAATTTGATACATTTCTAGTAGACTGTTATAAAAACACAATAACATAATTGTTGCTACATCTGACCTCCCCCCACTAATCCTCGAAACCCATTCTCATTTCCTGTCTCAACATATAATACGTACATATGCCTAATATCCCGAATGAAGTTAAGAAAAAAACCCTTTGAAATTTTTATAAGAATAGTATTAAAAAGTATAAAAGAAAACTCACAAAGATACAAAAAACTTGATAAAGAAAAGTGTCTTTAGAACTAGAGAACTTAGAGCCTGTAGGGTTCCATGAGCCTACTATTTATTCCTAGATTCTAAATGAGGCTCTTCATATTAAACATCTTCTATTGGCCTTCAGTTGCAGGTAACAGAGGTCCATAAGAGCACAAAGTAATCCCAGAACAGACCAAATGAAATCAAATCGCAAAAGTTTAAGTGCTTAAAGACCCCCAACAAAATCAAATTCTAACTCACTAGCTACTACTTTGATATGCAACGGAACAGTAGTACTACAGCCCTTGGGAAGGAGTAATCTCAATGCCTTATTCCCAGTGACAATGCATCTGACAACTACATACACCTGAAGCTTAACAACAAATAACTAATACAAGTTGACTACGACAGATATGTTCTCAATATCAACAGCCTTTTCAATTGTCATCCCTGGAACTTTTGATCAATTCTTCTCTTAAAGCTGGTTGTTCTATAAAGCCTATATTCCTTCGCACAAGAAATATGGTTATTCAGAGGATGCAAAATACGTAAGTACAATTGTAGCTACTAGTTAAATCTGCTTTCCATTTTGACAAATTGCTATTCCATTCTTTCATTTTGCTCAAAATTTGCTGGATAAAATTCAAAGAGGAAAAAGACAGCATCACCTGTGGAGTTATGTAGTTCAATGATCCCTGAAGAGTAAACTGCCATATGTGTCCAAAATGACCACAAGAAGAAAAGAATAGATTAAACAATCATTGATATGGCTTTAAAAGACAAGGATAACCCAGCTTCACAATATTTACTTCCAAAGAAATTTCAGAAGCAAATGGTCTATGAACTTGCCGGTGGGTTTTGAAGAGGCATGCCTCTAATTGCATCTCTTTTAGAAGATCCATCCCCACCACGAGCAGATCCCTTGGTATCACCCTGCCAAAGATTGTTTTACCAATGAATTCATTAGTTAAAAGAGCATGTTCCATAACTGCATCACCAAGAAGAAATTATATTTTGGTTAGCGTCAAAAATTTGATTACCTCCAACTGTGAAATCGTCATTATCCGATGTATATTATCAGAGTGTGCCAGCAGCAAATCAGAGACAAAAATAAGGAATTAGAAAGAGAGAGTTCAGATACAAACTCAACCTACACACTAAGTCAAATTTGAATTGACCCATAAATATCAACAAGCAGCAGCGTAAGTGATGAAAAAAAAAAAAAGAAAATTTGTTCCGCTGTGACAAGCCATTTACCTCCCTATACCTAGCTAGGTAAACCTTAAGTGGCTCAATATAGTCCTCAAAACCTAATGTTGCCATTGCCCACAATAGATCGTCCCCATTGATTGTCTTCCTCTTCTCCTTTTGACACTTATTACTTGCCCTTAAAGGAAGAAAAGAAGAAAGAATTGATGAAACACATATCACAAGAACAAAGCCTGAATCCAAAACAGTAAATTTCCAACATCACCAATTGCATAACACCAATAGATCTCTACCTCCAAGCACAAAGACACAAAAGAGAAAAAAAAGAGATTAAGCCTCAATTCTGGAAAACAAAATAACATTTCAGAACTCTCATAACACAAAAACTAGTGTAGATTCGAGAAGTTTTTGTAATAAATCAATGCAAAGCCAGAAGATGACTTCATTGCAAGAATATCAACGCAACAAGAGAACCAAACTCATTTAGGAAAAGCCAAAACTATCCAAAAGAAACAAAATCACATTCTTTCCAAAAAAAAAAAAAAAAGCACATTCATAACCTTATTAAACAAAAGCCCAAAACTCAGCAATCAGATTTGGACAAAACCCCACTGCTTAAACCAAAATTTACCAAATAAAATTCTCAGCCCTAAAAAAACAAAAGGGAACAAGACTAGTGGTTTTGATGCCTTACTCGCTGGTGATAAAGCTGATAAATTCAGAGACACATTCTTGGACAGTATCCTTAGCGTCTTTAGCAATCTTGCCATTAGCTGGCAATGCCTTCTTCATGATCCTGCTTATGTTAGCAATTGGTAGGTACCTGTCTTGCTCCCTCACACCCGAGTGTGGGCTCTGCTCACCACCACTTTCATGGCTCCCTCCTGCTGGACTTGTCGGGTTGTCTGCCATACTGCAAAAAACACAACATTCAGGCACCCAGTGTATAAGGAAAATTATATACATATAAGATGCTGATTATTATTTTTTTGTGGTATGCAAAGGAAACCATATTTGGGTCAAGAGTAACTGACAATCCTATTCCCAATGCACCCACCAAGAATTCGACCTTAGTGGATGAGGAGGTACTTCCTACTAACTTGAAATCGCAAAAAAAGGGAATCCTGTTAGATAGGCACATTTATATTTTCTTAGACAATCAAGCTGGCATTTCACAAAAATCATAGATAAATGAGCAGCCATAATACAGCAATTAAAGTTATTAAACCTCACTTACAAACAGGGAAAACAGCTACCTCGGTACACTCGTAAATGCATACGAACAAGTACGTGTACATATACAAATTATTTCCCAGAAAGAAAGCGGGCACTGAAAACTTCGCTGTTGACTCAGATCAGACTAAACCCCTAAAGCAGCCACTGATAGAGACATTGTCATATGAATCAATACTAAACCTGAAACGGACCTGCATGTCAAAATGAATGCACACATACATAAAGTTTCAATAATAACGTAGAAATTCGAGAACCAGACTTTTCTACAATATTTGGATCCAGTTAGAGCCAAGACTACACAACGTACATAACACATACTACGGAACATTAGCCAAAAACACATGAAAGTTAAAGCGCTTATATAGATAAAAAGGAAAAGCAGAAGAGAGTGTGAGAGGAGCATGTAAAGTGTAGTGAAAAGAAGTGGATTTAGAGAGAAAGAGAGAGAGAGAGATGGAGAGGCAAATACCTGTAAAAGAAGAGAGAGGGAGTGGTGGTTTTGTATTTGGCGCGAGGGAGGGAGTGAGAGAGAGAGAGAGAGAGAGGATTGGTGGAATGGAATAGTTTAATTGAGAGTTAGAGAGGCGTGAGATCTGACGATGGAGAAGAGGGAGTCGGGGGTGAGACAGAGGCGATAGGAGTTTGTGATTCGACCAATTTTTGTGTGATTGAGTTTTCCACTTTTTCTTTTTTTTTTCTTTTCATATTATTGTTTATCAAACACCGTCAGTTGTTCTCATTGGGTTGGGCCCCACAAAAACACTCCTATTAGTTATTTCTAGTTAGTAGTTAGTTAGTATTAATTTAACATTATTAAGCACATCTTGTTTTTCTATGCTTTTCTTCTCGCACTCTAACATTTAATTTTATTTCTTACCAATTTATGACCCAATTTTATAAGCATCACTTTTCAACGATGAAGAGATTTCAGATATAAATTTCTAAAATTTTAATTAATTAATTAGTAAATACAACATTAAATATTGTAATATTTAAAATGAAGATATTAACTCAAATTAAAATACTAACAATATTTTCAATTTTAAATGAGTAATTCTTATTGTATTAATTTAAAATCCCATTCACATTTTTATACATTCTATATAAAATTTCTTCTTCTTCTTCTTCTTATTATTATT
>JAOSBL010000212.1:16366822-16377489 GCA_027568915.1 Erythroxylum roraimae
TTTTTGCACGTTTTCTTTAATTTATTTTTATTAGTTAGTTTTATTTTATTTTCTTCTTTCAAAATCCAAATCCCCCCTTTAAGTGTAAACATCGGTTAATTTTATTTCATAAACTTTACACACACTCTTTGTGGGATCGACCTAGACTCGTCACTGCTATAGTAATAGGTCTAGTTATTTTAATTTTGACTAGCGTAACGACACGTGGTCAGATAATATAACCATTGCTAACTTAGCAAGTAGGAAAACCAAGGAGCTTATCCATGGGATTAGTTCTAAGGTGGAACGGAGCATAATTGTTTGGAATAGCAGTCTTAAGCCAATTGCTAGCTTTTTTTTTTATGGTTAGCAATGTTGAACAAGCTTAGCAAAATTGATAGACTGAATTATTTATCCTGCCCAAAACCTATGTTTTATGTAAGTTAGAGGATGAAACTAGAGACAATTTATTCCTCTAACGTAGTATCTCCAAGCAAATTATAAAAAGGATCACTGAGCTATAAAACTGTGATATCAACTTTGCCAAACTAGTTGACATTCTCCAATGGATACAAAAGAATCCAAGACCTAAGCAGGATAAGAAAGCCTATTTGGTGCCAATGACTACCTATTTCTAGGATATCTGGAAAGAAAGGAACTAAATGAGATTTGTAGGTAAGGAGAAAAACTTAACCACATTGATAGCCTTAACAATAACAAGCATAAGGGAGCAATTTATCATAAACCAATTTGCAACGAAATGTAATAGAACACTGGCGATTTTATGGGGAATCTAGAAAATTTGGTTTCTAGCTCATTTTAATTTCATTCTCTTAGTAATTTATTAGCAAAAGTGTGGTATGTGGAGAGCAGTATAGGATGTTTGATGAGGTAATTTACAATGTGTGATCCTTTGTAACTCAACTTCATTATTCTTAATATATTTTCAAATTTCATATCTTAAAAAAATTAGAAAGCAAGTATGATTCTTTCTATTGTACTCCTTATGCTACACATTAGAAAAGTATAGGAAATCCTAGATAATTTACTATCATTGATGAAACTGTACAAAAAGCAAAAAAAAACAATATCATTTATATTCATGCATGTGTTCTGAATTTAATGAAAAATGATTTCATTAATGGTAGGAATTTATGTTGTCCCATCGTTACAATATTTGCAACTAATTTCTTATAACTTTAGTGTATTTTTTTTTCAATTGAACATGTTCTTACAAGTGATAAGTTAATTGTATCTCAATAAGGCAGGTCTAATATTAGAATGGAGGTTTCTAAGACTGTACTTGAAGATCATAAATTTTAATCCTTGAGTCAATTTTTCATTCGAGTTTATGAGTCTTTTGTGAGAGTAATTTATCTTCTTGATAATGATAAAAGGAAATAATGTGTTACTTTTATGATGCCATCGAGACAGAGACTGAAGCAATCAAGGCTAAATTTGAAAAATAGGCCTTCATTGTACATACCTTATCTTGCAATCATAAATGAGAGATACAAAAAATAACTTTGCTCTTTGTTGTTTATTATTGAGGCATTTTAAATATGAGTGCTTATTTAGACCAAGTCTCACAAAGCAAGCTAAAGTTAATAGGGAAATGTTTTTAACCATAACTGTAATTGTTTCATATGACATGATATAAGACCTTTCTAGCTCATAAACAGAGGCATACAAGCATGCATATGGTAATTTTGAAATGCCTATTGCCATACACCAAAGAAACAAACTTAATCTAGGGTGTAAATTTCTTATTTGTTTGTCTAAAAATAATCATTAATTCATTTTATTCATAAGATTATTTTTGTTATCTTATAGTTGTATAGTGGGACTAATTTGGAAGTGTTGCTATAGAATTGTAAAATTTGTAATTTAAATTCTTAGTCAGTATGTGAGTACAATTGGGTGTAAAAAGAATTGAAACATATTTGAGTTCGTTCATTCAAATAAAGAAATAGATTGAAACACAATAAATCAAATAATCTGGCATTTGTTTAATACAACTTAAAGTTTTGATAAAGGTATATTATTGTCATTACTAAGTTAAATATAATTTCTCATAATTCTTAATAATTTAATTTTATTTCTTCACTAACACTCTTAATAAAGTAAGTACTTTTATTGAGCTAATTTGCTTTCATCATACCAATCTCTTAGCGGATTGAGTTTTGAAGGAACCAAATTTTATAGAAAAGAGTGACTTAGAAGATGAGCTTTGATGGACAATATTGAGATGTCATTTGGTGTATTGAGCTTGAGTGATAGATATGATAAGATTTCCATTGATGATAAGCACTTTGTACTAAATAAAAATTAGGTTCACGCAATTTAAATTTATGCGTCATGAAATGAAGTTTAAGATTTTTCAATTTTACTCCTTTTACTTTTAGTTTCATTTGCATTTGATGTATATGTTTAATTTTATATATGCAATATAAATATAAAACTTATAAATATTTTTATTTTAGGTTTCACTTTCATTTGTTGCATCCTTAGACACGAACTCTTATTTTTATGGACTTATTTATTCTTATTATGCGATATTTTGTTAT
Source organism: Erythroxylum roraimae (assembly GCA_027568915.1). Taxonomy (NCBI): domain Eukaryota; kingdom Viridiplantae; phylum Streptophyta; class Magnoliopsida; order Malpighiales; family Erythroxylaceae; genus Erythroxylum; species Erythroxylum roraimae. The sequence goes on from JAOSBL010000212.1 coordinate 16,369,369, forward strand.
AATCAATTGTGACATTTTAATTAATTTTATTATTCTTATCTTTACAATTATATGAGACTTAAATGATCTTTTTGTTATATTAATTTTAGTTATTGTTAGATACTAAATACGAATGATATTTATTTATATGAGAAATATGTAAAAAGGAATATCAATATAAATAAAAAAAATAGGTGTTATATCAAACTTATGTTATTAATGATTTTTAAGACATAGTGGGAGTAAAGTTTAAAACTATATAATATAATATATTGATGGACTATTTTGTAATCTTATAAAATTGAGGAACAATTTTATAATTTTAAAAAATATTTGAAAGGTATCTAGTATTAATTGGTACTAGTACTATATCGTACTAAATCAAAATTAGTACTAAGTTTGAAATGATATTCCCAATATTGACTTTTAACGCTAATATTTTCAAAAAAAAATCTGAAAGGAATCTAATATTAACTGGTACTAGTACTATATTGTACTAAAATCAAAATTGATACCTAGTCTGATGTGATATTCACAATATTGATTTTTAACCGTAATATTTTCACTAAAATAAAAATTAGACTCTAATGTTTGATGATGTTCAAAATAAATTATGATGTTTATAAAATGTTTGATTTAAAACATAAATGGACATAAATATTGAAGGAGGTTGTTATGTATCATGGTAACAATGACGTAATACAAAATTATTATTTTTATGTCATATGAGTCCTGCTATACCATTTAAAATACACATGACATAATATGTTCCAAAGATTATAATTAAACTTAAAGCAATTTTCTTAATTATAAATATATATAATAAACTCCAATTAAAATTAATAAATTCAGTTTAACCTAAATAATACAACTCAAGCCTAATTAGCTTAAATTTAATAAATAAAACTTTAATTATAGTCAATTTCCTAATTTCTTCTCTAAAATTCCTTATTGCCACTCACTAATTTTGACATGTCCTCCACTAACTCCACCATCCACAGTAACCTCCACTGTCGCCTACACCACTTTAACATTAGAGCTCTAACTGTAAAGCCCACAAAAGAAAGCAAAAGCAGCCCAACCTTAACTAATCAACCCAACCTATAAAACCATTAAATAGAAGGGTATAAATGAAGCCATTAGTTGGCAATATTAAATGCACCAACAAAAATTAGCTTACCTTCTTCATTTTTCTCTCCATTTTTCCAGCTGGTAAGTGTGTTAATGTACCATCTTACTCCTGCATGTGAATCTTTTCTTATGTACTCCCTCATTTTGGTTGTTTAGTAGCAAATTGCGAGGAAATTGTGGAGGTAAACAACCGCCAAATCCTTTAAAACATAGGTAAAATTCCAGGAGCTATTATATGCCTTTTATTTTGATTTTTTAGTCATCCTACACTAGTTTATAGTTGGATTGCATGATGTGATTGTTTGAGACAATAATTGAAGTCATCATAGAAAGAGAAAAAAATGGAGAAAAGGTGGTTGAAAAATGAGAAAAGAAGAGGAGGTAGAAGGAGAGGAGTGGGTGAAGAAGATGACAATTTTGGAAAATTTAAGTTGTATTAAGGGGCAAAATAGGAAATGCAAAAAATTAAGGGTAAAACTGGAATTTACTTTTAAGAAGTGTATTTTGATATTAATAGAAATAAATAAGGGTAAAATAGGACTTTTAATAGTTAAGGGTATTTTAGTAATTATGGTGGTTAGGTTAGTAAGGATAATTTTAAAAAAATTAAAAATAAAGTGAAAAAGGGAATAATGTTGGATTATTAAGTGTAACTTAGTTGAAAATTTTCTTAAATTAGTATAATAGATTTTTGTAATTTCTAGGTTTGAAGGTCCGATTAAGGAGTAAATTGGACTATCAATTAGTTGAGTCTAAAATTAAAGTAAGGATAACCTTAAACTGTACTTTTAGAATAATATTTTTAATAAATTATTATATAGTGAATGATATTTTAAATTAGTCATTAATTAAAATAATGATTAATAGTTACATATATGAATTATGATTGTTTAATTTAAAAAAAATTAACAAAGTACAAGGTGTTTCACTTTTATATTTTGTTACGTATTATAAGTAGGGATGACAATGGGTTGGGTCGGGCTGTCTGGGCCAAGGTAGCCCAACTCAATTTTTATTTTTTAAAAAAAGCAAAATGACTTCGTTTTGGGTTGTCTGGCCTGGGTAGTCCAACCCTTGGGAACTCGAGCCCAAGCCCTAGCTTGGCTCGAGACCTAATCAACCCGATCCTAATCTATTAACTTCGGGTTGGGTCAAGCTGAGCTTTGGCCCTTTAGTCATCCCTAATTATGAGGTGTATTGTTTGTTAATTCAACGAAAAATGTGTTAATTAAATAGAGACTGATTGATAATAGGTTATGACTAGGTACTGGAGTAGTAATGAGGTAACCAAATTAGAATGAGAAATTGAGGTGCCCTGTGTCGATATTTATGCATCTAATTAAGTCTCCACTTGGTGAGAGATTATGATAAGTAGAGATGAGCCAATAAACTATTGAATGTAAGCCTACTACGTTATGTATGGTCTAGAAAATTAAGTTAATTATGAGATAAAACATAAATGGCAGTTATATATTAATATTAATGTTAACCATTGATTTCGTGAAATTTTGGATGGTTTAATATAGATGTTTTGACTGAATAATGTTGTGTATCTTCATATTATATAGATGTTTTAATCACTTGACTAAGTTTTATATTTATATATTGAGTTATTTGATTTTAAGGGTACGGTCAGTTACTCTTATTGAGTAGGGAGCTCACCCCTTGCCACTATTTTTTTAGGGCATAGAGAGATTATCGATATCCCGGTGCACGTGAATGACAGAGTGAAATTTAAGTGAGGCCAATAGATTAATTAAATGAAGTTATTAATTAAGTTCATTTAATTAATCTTCCATCTTCGCCTAATGTGATAAAGACAAAGGGTAGCACGCAGGAGGCTTCGGTGAAACCCAATATTGGAGCGTGGAAATCTAAGCCTCAAATCCAATGCAATAGAGGTGAGCTACGACACTTCCTTAATGCCGTGAAAGATGACATCCTGACTCCTCTCGTGGAACTCCTCAAAGCAGGAGCAAATGTATGGGCATCTGCATTGGTGGGATTTTTTGGAATAAGCGTTTAGCTTTTCCAGTGGTCCAGATGGGGGAAGAAAGGATTGGAGAGAGTTATGTTACAAGAAGATGACTCCTTCCTCTTTAAATTTTTGTGGAGAGCAACATTAGTGAAATCTTAGAACTAGGTCTGTGACACATCAGTGGCCAACCGATGTTCCTTCAATGTTAGAGACTAGGTTCGGACTTCAATTCAGGTAACATTGATGTTATTATATTATGGATTAATTTTCATAATGTTCCTCTCAAATTCTAGACGGTAGATGGATGAAGCTTCCTTACAAGCTCCTTAGGAAAGTCTTTAAGTATGGATGCCCAAACTACTAAAATGGAGAGAGTGTGTTTTGCTAAAATTTGAGTTAAGGTGAGAAGAGATGTCACTCTTCCCGATCAGTTACCTATCATGAAGTTAGGAGTAGATGGTGAACTTACAAAGCATGTTGTAGCTATTTTCTATCCATGGAATCCTAGCACGGACAAGAACAATTAGAAGTCCACTAGAAAATTGTTCATATCTAGTAGTCAAAACGAGCTCATGGTTGTCGATGAACTAGAGACCTTAAAAGGACAAGCAACAGTTAAGGTAATAGGACACTTGGACAATACCAGTTCAATAGGTTCTAAATTCCTTTCTGCCAAAGCAGAATCAAAATAGGAATCCTTAAAGCATAAAGTTTCTGCGGAGAGGATCATTCTTGTGCAAGGAGACGAATTGTCAGCAAATGAGTTAGAGACCCTTCCTAAAGATAATTTGGAGATACAATGTGAGGCAGTTGAAGAGATTTCTGCTAATGCTGTCTTGGCATTGGACTTGGTGAATAGGCCTCTTGATAATATGAATGTGCAGGGAAATGTATCTATTAAGTAGTTAGAAACAGATAAGCAGTTAGGATCTGTTGAGCAGTTTGTATTAGTTGAGTAGTTAAAATTTGTTGAGCAAGTAACAACATCAAATGAGCAGTTGGAATCTGAGAACTCCAATGTTACAAACAGGGAGTATCCAGTAGTGAGTGAAACCAATAGCCAAAAAGTAGATTTTATTGATCCTTCGACTAATGAATCTTCAGCAAAATGTAATCAACAGGAGGAAAGGGTTGACAGGGCAGTAGTCCGATCTATGCAGGCAGTTGAAGATTTAACGCAGGGATAGTGTGCTAAGTCGATTACTTCTGCAATTTTATCAGAACATTCTCATTGCACTACTGCAATCTAGGAGAAAATAGTGGATAACAAATTAACGAAGGAAGCTTACATACGTGAACAAGTGGACTATTCTAAAGATGAGTTAAGATCAAAAAACACACATATCAATCCTACAATTGCTCCCAATGCTCAAATTATCCTAATTATGGAAGATGGGGAAATAGCCAATGAACAAACGGTCTACATGGGTACTAAAATTCAGGTTGAGGTTAAACCTTTGGAGAAGTTAGCACCATAAACAACTGGTTCGAAGAGATGCTCAAGGAGAAAGGGCACAAATAAACTCAAAGGGGAAGCCTCCCTAAATGATTCTAGTCTGGAATGTTAAGGGGTTAAATAACCCTCTTAAAAGAGCAATGGTCAAGGATACAGTTATGGAAAAAAAGCCTTTTATAATAGGGCTTTTAGAAACTAAAATAAAACCTGCTCATATGGCCTCTGCATCCAGACTTTTGGGAGTGGATTGATAAGCTATCTCTAATCATGCATCACATTATAATGGAAGGATCCTTTTCTTCTTTGACTCTAATAAAATAACAGTCCATATGGTTGTAGAAATGGAGCAGCATATTCATATAAATTGTAAGTTGATTGGGGCCTTCACAGAATTTGCTATTTCCTTAATATATGCTTCCAATTTTCAATTTCAAAGAGATACTCTATGGCAAACCTTGTATTCTATGGCAGCTACAATAAATATTCCTTAGCTTTTAATTAGTGACTACAACTGCATTCTTACTGATAATGAACTAGAAGGAGGTCGAAGATTTCAAGCAACAATAGGATGAGAACTAGCAAACTTGTTCTACGAAGCGAAAGTCACATACCTGAGATTCCAGGGGATGCTATTTACTTGGTCTAACAAACAACAAGGCCAAATACTTATTAGGAAAAAGCTTGACCAAGCTTTAGTAAACCATTGTTGGTTGGCTCAATTTCCTCATTCTTATGTTGAGTTTGGGGAAAATACATTATCATATCACAACTCTATTAACATCCATAACATCTATACTGGTAATCAGCTTGTAGCTCCATTTAGATTCTTTAATGGGCTTGCTCAGAAGGATGGGTTTATAGATTTGGTCAAATCTTGTTGGGAGTACAATGTTGAAGGTTTTAAGTCCTTCTAACTTATGCAAAAGCTTATAAGGGTTAAATATTCTCTTAAAGCTTTCTTGAAAGATAATCTTAGGCCAACCAAAGTCACACATCAACTACTCTCTGAGGCTTAGAAGGCTTGCTATATCTCTCCTCACAATAATCTACTGAAGCAGACTGAAAGTGCTAGGTTAAAGGATTATCAGGATGCTTTGAATTTGCAAAACTTAACATTAAACAGAAAGCTCAGATAAATTGGCTTAGGGATGGGGACTCCAACACTAAATTCTTCCATATATCTCTACTTACAAAGAGGAATAGAAACAAGATTGTGGCACTTAAAGATCCCTTGGGCAACTAAGTCTGTAACCAGAATTCTTTATTTGTACTTACAAGAGCATTCTTTCTCCAGCTTATGGGCACAACAACAAGTTCATATGATACTCACTATATTCGAGACATCTTTCATAATCCCCTTTTATAGGATCTTAAGGATTCCATCTCTGCTTCTTTTACAAACTTGGAAATTGGGCAAATCTTATTCAAATTACATCCCTTTAAAGCTCTAAGTCGTGATGGGTTCACTGCTGGATTTTTTCAGAAAACTTAGGAGATTATAGGTAGCCTGTTTACTGAAGCAGTCTTAGAGTGCTTGTCCTTTTGTAAAATGCTGAAGGAGATAAATCATACTTACATTTGTCTAGTCCCCAAAAAGCCGAATCCAGATACTTTGACTAACTTTGGACCCATTTCTTATTGAAACATAGTTTACAAGGTAATTGCCAAACTCCTTGCTAATAGATTAAGGTCTACTTTATCTTCAGTCATTAATCCTTCCTTTAGTTCATTTATTCAAGGCAAATCAATAAGGGATAATATACTGCTTATGCAAGAGATTTTGAAGGAGTATAATTTAGGAAGAAATATTAAAAGTTGTTGCTAGAATATTGATTTCTTCAAGGCCTTCGACATTATTAATTAGGATTTCATACATATTTTCTTGGAAGCTTTAGAGTTCCCTACTTCTTTTATTGCATGGATTAGGATGTGCTTAACAACGACCTAAATCAATATTCTTATGAATGGGCTTCCTACCAAGCCTTTATCTTGCGCTAGAGGAATTAGACAAGGGGACCCTCTCTCTCCTTATCTATTTACTCTAGTTATATAAGGCCTCTCTCGACTCATTAACAAGGTTATTGGTTCTAATGGTAGGTTTTCCATGATAATAAATGTAGAGCTTCCAAGCTCACACACTTGATGTTTGCAAATGATTTGATCCTTCTTTCGGGAGCAAATAATCATTCAGTGAAGTTGGTTAAGGAACTTCTTATGTAATTCTCCAAATCGTTGGGCTTGCAAGCGAATGTCAACAAAAGTAGTTTATATAGCTCAAAAGATGTGAGAAATATTCAGGAACACTCCAAGATTACTGAACTTCAGATTCATGGCCATCCTCTTAAATATTTGGGAGTTCCTATCTTATGCAAAGCCTTAGTATTCTGATTGCATTTCACCCATAGAAAGGATCAAACCTAGAATTAATGCTTAGTGTAATCAATTTCTGGTAAGGGTTAATATGATAATTTTTGTTATTGCCAATCTATTTGTTTATTGAATATCCCATCTTATTATGCCCAAGATGGTAAGCAAGGAGATTGATAGCATTTTGAAAGCTTTCTTAAAGTCTAAAATTTCTAAGAACTCTAAGAAAGCCAAAGTCAAGTGGAGTGAGATGACTATACCTAAAAAGAAAGGGGGACTAGGGATCATCTCTATTTCTCTTATGCAAAAAGTGTTGATGTTCAAAAGGATTTGGATGCATATTAAAGATAAATAGGCTATCTGGGTAAAATGGATATATGAAACATATCCTAATACTAAAAGCTTTTGGCAATTGTCTGCCTCTTGTTAAGTCAAAATGACTTTACGTAAATGATTTTGATGAAGAACAAATAATAATGAAAATAGAAAGTAAGACGGAAGATAAAAAAAGACAGACAGAAGGCGCAAACCAAAAGACAGACGGAAGGCGCAAACCAAAAGCAGACGGAATGCGCAATCTAAATAATCAAACGGAAGATGATCAGACGGAAGAACCGATACTACGACGGTTTTCTAATCAGCTTGAGTTAGTTACAGAACTCAACTGAATAACTGATTCTTCAAAGATCAAGAAGAAGTTATTAAGAAGCGGTTAAAGACGAAAGCTATAAATACGAGTCGGAGTCGAAGACTGCAGAAGTTAGTGATTTTAAGAAATCTCATTGTGCGAAAAACTATAGCAATTATCTTCTGTATCAGTAGCTCAAAAAACTCTTTCAGTAGAAAGAAAAGCATATAGCCTGAAGAGGCTAAGAGTAAAAGAATACTTGTTGTAAAGAGAACTGAAGAGGCTCGGTATCAAAGAATACTTGTAACGTTGTGAAAGATAGTGAAATCTCAGAAAGATCTCTGAGGATTGGACGTAGCACACGGTTTGGGGTGAACCAGTATAAATCGACTGTGTCAACACTCTCACAACTCTCAACTCTCTTTTAACTTTGAAATTTTTATCTTACTGTTTTCATACGAGAATTTTCAAAAGGGGATTAGTAAAAAGAATACATAATTCAACCCCCCTTCTTGTGCATTTGTATATCGTTTGTTAAGTCTTAATTAACGTGTGATTCACTTCAATTGGTATCAGAGCTTG
>JAOSBL010000212.1:16400950-16416905 GCA_027568915.1 Erythroxylum roraimae
AGAAACTTTGGGAATCAAATATGAGATATTTGATTTTATTAAAATTAAATTAATTAGAATTAGAATTTGATTCTAATAATAATTAAAGAGATTTAATTTTAATGAAAGACTGTCATGATTTTTCTATTTAAAGGGAAGAGTTTTTTAGAAGCTAGCACTTTTGTCTTCTTCCTCTCAAAGCAGTCTGGGAATTGCTCTGTGGATATCATCAGAGGCTGGACAAGTGGACAGCTCGTGACTGATCAATTAGAGAAAAGGTTCAAAGATTTTTCTTCGAAAAGTGAACAAGGTACGATTTCTAAATTAAATTTTATTTTATTCAAGTTTAATCAATTATCGGGATTCATAAAAATTTATTATTTTTCGCTGTGCCCGTGATTTGATCACGGTTGGATTCTAACATCACCATACAACAATATATTTTGTTCTGGAGCATTCTGATATCTTAGAAGCTAGAACAAAAAAGAGACAAGAAGCTCATATTTATAGAATAATCATAACTAAATAGGAATTAATTTCAAGATGCTTTGTGCATTCCTGAAGGATAAGATTCGCAATAATATGTAAAGCAACTTAGTTATCATACTAAATATTAATAGGAAGCTTAGGGTAAATTTTGAAGTCTTATAGCATGTAAGTCATTGTAATTGGCAAACCATTGTTGTTGTGTTGCGACATTCAACTTTTGGCGAATAAGCGTGAAATTGTAGTTAGCTTGTTCAAAAGATAAGTGTAAAGCGCACAAAGTAAAATAAAACAAACCCAGCCAAACCCATTAAACCATTAAAAGGAGGAGTATAAAGATATGTAATCTACTAGACAAATACATTAAAGACTAACGAAAACAACTTCTTCCTCATTTTTCCTCTCAATTAATTCCAACTGGTAAGTGTCTAGAGCATTATTCTTTCACATGCATGTGACAATTCTCTCATAGGTTTCCTCATTATGCTTGTTTGCAGAAAATTTGGAGAAAGTTATAGAGATTAACAACCCCAAAATCACTTAACATTTAGATAAATTTCCAGCTACCATTTTATGTATTTTTTGTGATTTTTTATCATCTTACACTAGTTTATAGTTGGTTTGCATGTTGAAGTTGTTTGAGACAATAATTGAAGTTGCATGAAGGGATAAAAATTGAGAATATGCAGCTGGAAAATGATAAAAGAAGAGGAGATAGGAGAAGAGGAGAGGAAGAAGATGACATTTGTTTGAAAATTTAAGTTGCATGTAAGGGCAAAATAGGACATGCAAACAATGTATAGTAAATCTAGAATTTTCTTCCAAGAAGGGCAATTTTGGTATTAATTGAAACTGATGAGGGTAAAATAGGACTTTTAATTATTTAAAGGTATTTTATTAATTATGGTGGCTAGGTTAGTAAGGATATTATTTTTATAATTAAGAATAAATTAGAAAAGAGAATAATGTTAGATTATTGAGTGTAATTAGAATTGTAAATTTTCTTAAAATAGTAATAGAATTTTGTAATTTTTGGGTTCAAAGACCCTATTAAGGAATAAATTGGACTAACATTTAGTTGAGTCCGAAATTAAGGTAAGGATAACTTTGGATTGTACTCTTAGAATAATATACCGTTTCATTGTTAGTAAATTATTTTATAGTGATTGATATTTTTGAATTAGTCATTAATTAACTTAATGATTAATAGTTACATACATGAATTACAAGGTATTTCGTGTTTATATTTTGTTATGTATATTGATTGTTATTTAAGCAAAAATGCGTTAATTAAATAAAGACTGGTTGATAATAAGTTGTGAATAATTGATGCAAATTAAGAATCACTAGCTTGCCTAGGATAGGCTACATTCGATGGTCTTAGATGGATAGGTTGTGTCGATATCAGCGAGTGGTGGCTAGGTATTTGTCCGTTGAGTATATACTAGGGCATCTTGAGTCTCGAAGATGTCTTGTGCCGATAGGTAGGTACCACAGTGGTACCGGGATATCCTGTGCCTTGGGGATATCCTGTGTCGATGGCTAGGTATTAGAGTAGTATCGGGGTAGCAAAAGAGATTAAGAAATTGAAGTACCCTGTGTTGATATTTATACATTTAATTATGTTTCCACTTGATGAGAAATTAGATGAGATGAGCTGATAGATCATTAAATGTAAGCCTACTAGGTTAAGAAGGCCCCAAACAATTTAGTTAATTATAGGATAAAGCATAAATGACAATTATAAATTAATATTTGTGTTAATCATCGTTTAGTAAAATTTTGAGATGTTTGTTAATTGTTTAGATTAGGCCAAGTAATGTTGTGTATATTCATATTATAAGTATGTTTTAATAACTTGACTAAGATTTACAATTATTTATTGAGTTATTTGGTTTTAAAGGTACGGTCGGTTATCTTTACTAAGTTGGCAACTCATCCTTTGCCATCGTTTTTTGGGAGATCGAGTGATTGTCAATTTCCCCAATGCACGAGATAGACAGAGTGAAGATTAGGTGGGTCTAGCAGATTACTTGTGTAAAGTTGTTGGAATGTGTATATATATATATATTATGACAGCTCGGGTAGTTGTGTCACATAGAATACTTTTGTATCTGACGAACATCTCTCTTTTGGAGCAAATGATGATTTTAGTAATTAATATTATGCTTTCAGAATGAATTGGATAATTTTGGTTTAATAATTTTTTAGAGTGTAACATCAGGTGGTATGAGAGCAGGTTTACGTTTTTAGGGATGTATTAAGGAAAAGAACTAATCATGTGTTCTTGTTTTAGCTAGGTTGGATTCAGGAGAGGATCCTACTAGCGCAGAGTCGACTAGGAAATCGGGTAATTTGATCCATGCTCCGAATGTGTCGGATCAGGGGGATGCCCGAATGGATAAAGTAGGAGACTATATGGTGGTAAATAGTGTAAGGAGGGGAATGCCAGTGAGGATTGATGGAATAGAGTTATTAGTTGACTTAATAGTGATGGATTTAAAAGAATTTAATGTAATTCTCGAGATGGATTGGTTAGCACAATATCGAGCTGTAATAGATTGTTATGCGAAGGGGGTGATGATAGAGTCTTCAGGTAACTCGAAAGCGATATTTGTGGCAGATCGCAGAGTGGTCCCAGCATGTGTGATCTCAGTCGTGACTGCTAGACGATTGATATCGGATGGGTGAGAGGCATATCAAGCTCATATTATTGATATGAGGGAAGTGAGTCCTGGGTTAGAGGATATTCCTATGGTGAGAGAATTTCCAGAGGTATTCTTAGATGATTTACTAGTTTTACTACCTTAATAAGAGATAGATTTCACTGTTGAGACTATGCCTAGAGTCACACCAATTTTCATTGCACCTTATAGGATGACTACTGTTGAGTTACATCAGTTAAAAAGGCAGTTAGAGGAGTTATTGGAAAAGGGCTTTATTAGACTGATCACATCACCCTGGGGAGCTCCAGTGTAGTTTGTGAAGAAAAAGGATGGTAGTATAAGACTACAGATGGATTATCAGTAGCTAAATAGGGTGACAATAAAGAATAAGGACCCAATACCGAGGATAGATGATAATACCCATTATCGAGGATAGATGATCTTTTAGATCAGTTGAGGGGAGCTGTCATACTTTCCAAGATTGGCTTAAGATTAGGATATTGGCAATTAAGAATAGCTGAGTCAAGTATTCCTAAGACAACTTTAGGGACTAGGTTGAATTTGAGTACTGCATTTCACCCTTAATCAGATGGACAGTTGGAGCGTATGATTCAGACATTGGAGGATATAATGAGAGCTTGTGTGCTGAACTTTGAGGGTGATTGGGATATGTATATACCTTTGATGGAGTTTGCGTATAACAATAGTTATCACTCTAGTATTGGTATGGCACCATTTGAGGCATTATATGGCAGGTGGTGTAGAGTTATGATATGTTGGGATATAGAGGGTGCTAGATTATTAGGGGGACAGGAGTTGGTTCAAGAGACGATGAAGACAATGGGAGTGGTAAAGTAATGCTTAAAGGCAACTCAAGATCAACAAAAGAAATATATCGATGGACATTGTTGAGAGATGGAGTACAACATTAGAGATAAGGTATTTCTTCGAGTATCACCTTGGAGGGGAATTCTAAGGTTTGGTAGGAGAGGGAAGTTAAGTCCAAGATATATCGGGATATATGAAATTGTACAACGTATGGGTCTGTTAGCTTACACATTAGCATTACCGCCAGAGTTATCATAGATTCAAAATGTGTTCTATGTGTCAATGTTGAGATAGTACCGATCGAATCTTAATCATGTTATATCGAGGCCTAAGATCAAAGTTACAAAGGACATAACTTATAAGGAGGAGCTAGTGGAGATATTATATAGACAAATTAAAAAATTAAGGAGACGAAAGATTTCGATGGTGTTAGTTTTGTGAAGTCATCATCGTTCTCTAAAAGAGGTGACTTGGGAGGTAAAGCATGAAGTTCGACATCAGTATCCTCATTTGTTTGGATCCTCAGATACTTAATTTAATTTTGAGGACGAAATTTATTTTTAGAGGGGGAGAACTATAAAGCCCACAAAGCAAAATAAAACAAACCCAATAACTTAGCCATTAAACCATTAAAAGGAGGAGTATAATGTTGAGCAAGTTTTAATTCTATTAAACCCTCAATGTTTTGCAAGTGCACGGGTCGTAAGTGTAGTAGTTGAGGTGTCGATTCCACGAGATGAATTAATTGAATCCTAACTTTATCTAAGGTCTAAAAATTGTAATTAAAATGAAAATAAAAGTGAGTAGAAAATTAAGCAATTGACTATGGATCGAATGAAAATGAAATTCTAAAATTAACACAAAGAAATCAAAATTAACCGTACCCACTTAACAATCAAGAAATCGCACAAGACAAGATTAACTGATTATGAGAAGATGAGATTTATCCTATCGTCAGTTGCTACATTAATTACTTTTGAGTTAATGGGTATCGGTCCTAGAATTTCAAAGGGTTGATTATCCTCTCTTGAGACCTAATCATTAAACCCTAATTCATGATCCCTAATTGAATATGATGTTTTGAAATTGCAATTTCTTAATTAACAAACAACCTATATTCCAATTAGTTTTTAAACACTCTAGTAAACAATCGGGTCCTCACATACGATCTCTCATAGTATAATTATCGGTTTGATTGTTTATATGATCTATTAGGTTGCTAAATCTTATTGTCCAACCTAATCATGTTACTATCAGTTCACTATCTCAATTTTTTACCAAAGTATGTAAAAACGACAAACAATCACAATAGCCAACACATTAACATCAAAAGAAATCACATCACAATTGATTTAAGAACAAATCCCAAATAATGTGTAGAACATCCTTAATCAAATTTTCATCATCCTTATATCCATCTCATACATTAAATGAAATAAACATAAAGATGAAAATCATCCTTATATCCTCCTCTTCTTCTTATTCTTTCTTCTTTCCTCTTTTTTCTCTTCCTTGGCTCTTTCTTTAATTGGTAAAATGGAGGCTCACATGATTGGGTCATTTCTTTTTCCTTTTATAGTGTTTTTTTCCTTTTAGGATAAAAACTAGGTTTTACCCAGGTCAAAAAGTCCAAAATGACCCTCCAAAAATAGAAATGGCAACAGATTCTTGCGCCTGTATCACATGTGCCACGATCGTGGTTCTTAAAAATGAGGTTCTGTCACGATCGTGGCCTACCTGCTGATCGTGTCGTTCGAGCTTTAAAATTTATAAGCCCTCAAATATCGCAAGCGCATGGGTCGCAACCATAGTATAAGAGGTGTCGATCGACGAGGAGGGTACTAGCCTAATCCTAAGTCGTCTAAGGCTCAAAGAAAAGAATAAAAAGAAATAAAAACTGAACAAGTGAACATAGAAAGTAAATACGAGAAATTGATTTAAGAATTGTAAAGCAGAAATTTCAATAAACAGAATTAAACTGAGCAGTCACAGGTCACAATGGAAATCTGTCAAGAGAGTTAATCAAGTTATGTGAGAGGGGATTTTACCTATCATTAATACTAATCTAGCCATTTATATGTTTACAGGGTGTCAGTTCTAGACAGTCGTAGGGTTGATTACTCTCTCTCTCTAGTTATAACCATTAAACCCTAAATTGTAAACTCTAATCGAATTATGGAACTTGCAATCTCTCAATTCACAAAGAACCCACAATTCTAATTAGTTCTAAAGCTCTCTAATAAACAATCGGTTCTTGCACGGGATCTCTCTCCATGAAATTACCAACTAAATTAATTAAGTGATCAATTAGATCTCCTAACTCTCATTAATTTGATCTAATCATTTTTATCAGGCTCACCCTCTTGGTTTGTTATCAAAACATGCAATTACATTAATCAATCACAACACCCAAACCAATAACATAAAATAACTAAATCAATATTAACTCAAAGTAAAATCTCGAAGGAGAGTTCAAAACATTATCAATAACCCGAAATCCATTTCCATACAATCCATCTCAACTTTTATACATTTAAATGAAAAAGGTAATGTAGAGAAAATGGAACTTAGGTTGGACAGATTAGGAAGGTAGCAGCGTCGGGATGCCACCTAATCCAGGAAGCAGCAGTGTTAGGATCCACTTCTTCTTCCTCCTTCTTCCTCTTCTTGTTCTCTCCCTCTCTTCTTTTCTCTCTCTTTAGGGTTTCCAAGAGTGGCTCAATGTAAAGCTCCTCTTTCTCTCCTTTTAATGTTCTTTAAATAGTCTTTTATGTTTTGGGTAACCCTAGGGTCTTTCCGGGGTTTGAAAGGTCCACAAAGTCCCTCAAAATATAAAGTTCATAAGCGACTGCGCATTTGCCCGATGCAGGCCATGATCATGGCCCACATCTAAGCCTTCTGTCACGATCGTTACCTGATAGGCCACGATCCACAATTGTGGGCCGTTGTTTCGGCCTAAATGTCTTCTGAAATTCCTCCGTTATTCGATATTGACCATGAAATACTAGTAAACAAATCAAGGTTCAAAAGCTTGTACTAACCCATAAAACACTTAAAACACAAATAATTAACAAACTAACACAATTCTAACCTAAACACATACTAAATGATCGAATTAATGTCTAAACACATATCAAACTATGTCCTAAAACATGATGTAATTTACACTTATCACCTGCCATGATCGTGACCTATAAAATTAGCTTCTTTCACGATCGTGGCCCATTTAGTCATGATCGTGGCCATGTCTGGGTTGCTTTTGTCACTATCGTGACTATGAGACTTCCTCCAAGCTTTCTTTAAACTTCTCCAATCTTCTTTACTTGATCTCAAACATAAACAAACACATCAAAAAACCTTAAATGCACAAAATTAAAGCCCGATAACATGCTCTAAACCAAATAACATTTAAAAACACAAACACATAATCACTCTAACATAATTCTAAACCTAAACATGCTCAAATCATCTAATTAAAAACTAAACACATACTAAATTACCCACTAAAACTCGGGTAGTTTTGTCATATAGAATACTTTTGTATCTAACAAACATCTCTTTTTTGGAGAAAATGATGATTTTAGTAACTAATATTAGGCTTTTAGAATGATTTGGATAATTATGGTTTAAGAATTTTTGGGAACGTCACAATAAGAGATCCTTCTCACTACAAGAAAATTAGGAATTAGCAATGAAAAATTATCATCAAAAATCAATTTTTGTTGGCAACATAGTGGGAAAAAATTCGTTAAATGACCGCAATAATATTTGTCAGTAAATATGGAGGAAAATCATCCGATAAAATTTTTAACGAATTTTAGCAACGGTATAAAATTCCTGTTAGTAAAGAAGACAAAAATTATTGGCAGAATAAAAAGTTTTAAGTTTATCGACGGAAAAATTGGAGGAATAAAAAAGTTTTGAGTTTACCGATGAAAAATTTTCGTCGATAAATTTCGTTAGTAAATTTTCAAGGTAAATGTCATCGTCTACTTCGGCTTCAATGTTTTAAATGAAATGAAAATGATGTCGTTTGGTTTAACACCAAATGAATTCGTTTTCATTTACATTTAACTCACCCAAAAGCCTCCTCCCCTATGTCTTCTTCTTTGTTGTTCCTCTCTCCCTTGCATCTTCTTCTTTGTTGTTCCTCTCTCCCCTGTGTTTTCTTAAGTGTTTTTCCTCTCTCCGATTTCTCTGTCATGGACTTTTTTGCTCGTCGGCGTTTGTCTTCTCTGGCCACTGTCATTATGTCCTTCGATGGAGGTATTCTTACAGCCTTTCATCTTTATTATTTCAACATATGTTGGATGTATTTGGGTATTTAATAGCATTTGTTTATTTGGGTATTCTGTGATTGGAAAACAATTTTAATGTATAAATGTTAATGATGGAAGGGACAAGACGTGATTTTGGTTGTGATGTTAGGATGAATTTCTAATGCATGTAAGGTGTTTAATGAAATGTCTGTTATGTTGATGTTTATTTTATGGGAGTGTTTTGCGTAATTAAAAGTTATAGAAATCTATTCTTTTAAATGATGGGAGTGTTATAACTTTGATACAAGTCCCTATAATGAAAAAAAATGAATCATTCCTACATTGAAAAAATGAATCTTCATCTTAATGGTTCTTAAATTTCTTTATATTGTGTTAAATATATTTTAATCTCTTTCAACCTCTCTTGACCTCTATAGAACCCATTAGAGTCTCTTACATACCTAGTTGGTATTTGCATTATAAAGGAGTAAGCAATAAGATGGAAAGATGACATTGCACTCGAAATAATGGTGACGTTAGAATAAGAACAAACTATATCCAATGAAATGGAGAGTGATTATGAATAGAGACAGGGCATATAAAATGGTAGATGGAGATGATACATATACAGTACACTTAGGGAGGGAGATCACATACAATTATAAGTTATGAGAGTTGCATGGGTACCCATATACCTATCCTATTAATATCATTTTCAATGTCAAGAAATAACCAAAGGATAATGCCCTTAGCTAATCACAAAAGATAAAGCTTCGTGAAGGTTTATAAGAACCTATTATAGCTAATTAAGAGATCAAAATTTTGGCCACCTTATAATTATGAAGAGATTCAACCACTTAAAGAAAGGATAATACCTGATGGGATAAAAAAAATAAGAGAAAAAATGAAATCAAAAAAGTGAAAAATCGCTTTAACTTTTATGAAAAGAAAATAAAGACATGACAGGAGAAGCTATAAAAAGAAAGACAATACTTTACCTCTTACAAACCAAGTTGGAGATGAGGTTAGAATATAAAAAATGTATTAAGTTTTTGCCTGTATAGCTATTAATACTATTTTATGAAAATAATAGAACAATACACCAATATAACCTACTTTATGGCCTCAAATTTTAGTATTCAATCAAATTTTAGTATGTCACTCTCCATTTCATTGGATATAGTTTGTTCTTGTTCTAAAAGAAAAGGAACTATAAAGTCCTAATCTAAGAATGAAAGTTTGGGGATTGATTGTAGGATATGGAACGTGTTAGGCACCTAATCATCCTCATCTAAATAATTACCTAGGCTTATGGCAAATTTTATAGATTTAGGGAATGGTTCAGAGAAGAAAGGTAAGATTGGTAGAATGAAAATGTAAGACAATTTGCTATACCCTCGATAACTTAAATTGTGTAATTTAATTTGTTATTACATAATTGACTAATTGTTGATGAAAGACTAGTTTTATAAAGGTTTAAAGAGTATTTAAATTATTAGGGTTAATTAGATTATTATAATTGATAATACTTTTTTGTTAATTATATATATTTAAAATTTTGATATATAAATAATAAAGAGAATTCACACACTTTTTTATTTTTGAATAATTTACCCTTCTTTTTATATAGTTTTGAGTCAAATTCTCTTAACGATAGTCATGTTGATTATCAAAATGAAAATTATAATTAGAATATTCCATAATAGTTTGTATAGTTTACAGATAGTTTAAATTAAGCAAGTTGGGATTGGTTTAGTCTAGCAATATTTTTAACATTACTCCCACTAAAATTCCACATATTTCTTTCAAAGTAAACAATATTATTTTCTGATTTGCTTGCTTTAATATATTAAAAATATAACAAAACTATTGAACAAGTGTATTATATTAAATACGAAATATTCTTTTTCACAGGCCCTATATTGTGTTGAAGAGAATCGCTCATCCTTCTTCTTTTTAGTCTGGAGTTGTCCGTCCATCTAGGTAAGTCATCCAACTAATGTCTACTATATGTATTACTTTAACAATACAATTATGATGTGTTTGGGTTTTGTGTGAATGTAAAGGAGGTCTTGATTTTGTGTTGTTGTTTAGAATATTCTTATAATCATTGATGATTTTTTATGTTCTTCTTTAATAGTCTAAGTATTTACTGTATGTGGAAAGAGTTTGAGATCTTATGGATGATTTGAGGCATAAATAAGTTCCTAGGACGGTATATAGGCTAGAAACCCATGATTTGGAGCCAGTTATTGTCTAGGTGAAGCATCACATTTTGCAGTTGCAACCGAATCAGATGTTGTACCTCCAACTACTACACTTGCAGATGAGGCATCACCTTCCATACATGTTGCTACACCATCCACCACCCCTATACTAATAGAGATATTAGGGGTAAACGATATGGATGAAGGAGGTGGCCTCCAGCCTAGAGCTGAGGGAGTTGATGGAAGAACTTAAATCACAATTGTCAACAATCTGTAAGTGAAAATACGTGAAACACCATATGTTTATAATTAAGTTATAGGTTTCAATTTTAAAATGATATACAATTAATTGTTTTTATATTAGGTTGATTCTGTCTGGACCGTGCTCAAGAAAAATGACATCTAAATTCAAGGAGAAGATTGATCTTGAGGGTTATATATGAAAGAATATCTCTCAGGCGACAAAGGATTTTTATTACCAAGAGTTTGATGTATAAAAAAATATTTTTTTGTATTTTATAATTAATTTTTATACATTAATTAGATAAATATTGTAGATTATAAGTACTTATCGTATATTTTTTCTTTTTTCATAAAGAATTTTTTTGGGATTCTGAATTTTATGCGGTCATTTATAAAGTATAGAAGAGACGAGCACGTACACATTATCGAGACTTTGTTGGTGCGATACACAAGACTGGTGTATGACCACCTTATATTTCTGAACAAATATAGAGTCGTTGGCAGCAGTATTGGACATCACCTGAGGCAATATCTATTTCAGAGCGTAATTCTACTAATAGACGTAGAGGACCAGGCGGAGAGAGTCTCTCGTACATACTGGAGGATCTATTACCCACCACGAGCATACAAAGAGACTTGTAAGTATCTACACTTTATACTTATATTCTGAATTTTTTACTTTGATGTATTTCAATTTAATTTGATGTGTGAATTTTAAAATGAAAATATGTGTATTATAGAGAATGATAATATTATAAATGTTTGGTGCCATATATGGTTGTGTTGTTGAGTTACTTTCTTTGTTTAATAGGCGGTAAATATCATAAAAATAGAGGAAATTCTGTTGAAAATTTAGTAAATTGCAGTTCACTTATAACATTTTATTCTGATGCATGAAAAGCCTATTAGGAAGAAGCCTACACCCGTCAGCTCTCTTTTTGCACACTTACACTAAGAAGTATGACGATGTGACCTTCGTCAACACCCGATGTAGAGAACTAAATGTGTGTGAAATTTATGCTTTAATATTAATGCTTAATAATTATCACTTATTAACATAACATACCTTCTGATAAGACCAAATACAAGAAAGCATTCAATGATAGTCTCAGCAGTATAAAGATGTTGGTGAGAGTCAAACCTATCTTCATGCAGTGGGTGGTAGGAACCGTCGTGGAAGGATATTCGGCTTAGGTTCATTTACGAACACAAGTTATTCGTAATCCTCCATCCAGTACAGCAACATCTAGTAGGCAGTCTGCACCCAATGAAGTCTATGAGCTTTGGAGCACAGTACAGGCATTGGCAACTCAGTTACAATAGTTGATGGAGTACATAGCCTAGCTCCGTAATGAGGTGGATGAGTTGAAGGGAAAGGGCAGCACCTCATTGAAACATTCAGAGCATCCGTATTCACCAAATGAATAACGTAGTTGTAGTCACCAAATGAATAGTTGTAAAATACTTATTGTTGTACAAAATAATTTTTTATTATCAATTAAGATAATTTTTACTTTATATCATCAATCAACTTTTTGTTTTAACAAATTAAATGTAGAAATAAATCAAAATATGATCAACAGATAACTGATAATTGTATAAATTATGCATCAATCATAAGATTATCAAATAAAATTAAATAAAAGGAAAAATTAAAAAACAGTATAAGTATATTTACTAGCAGAAAACCAAAATTTGTTGGTAAAATGTTATCAATTTACCGACAAATAACTAAGTTCCATCGGTATAGTTAGTCGCGAATTTACAGAAGGAGTTGCCAAATCTACCAGTAAATATACCGACAGAAAATCCTTGTTCGTCCGTTGCTAAATTTATCGACCGAAACAAACGTTCTGTCGAAAAATTTACCGACAGCACAAAACTACAGTCACTAAATATAGCAACGGAAAATAAAATATTCGTCGGTAAATTAGCAATGGAAAGTCTACGCTTCATCGGTAATTATTGCCTACGACCGTTTCTTCGACAACTTGTTCTGTCGGTAAATCCTGTCTCAAAATTAGCTTACCGACAAAAAATCTACACATTCTGTTGGTAATGTCAGTCATTAAACCCTATTTTTCTTGTAGTGTGTAAAGTTATATAATATCCAGTTAGTGAACCTCTTATATCTGGACAAGATAATCAGTTTTACATCATAATTGGTGTCCAGGTTGAATGAATTAAATGGAGGAAGAAATAAGCCTTTGGAAGGACAACCTTTTAAGTATTCGACAATAAGTAAAATTACATGCTAGTGAGCTTTAAATGGTAATTGAACAAATTGACTAAGAAGTTGAACACAATGAGTAATGTCAGGTCATGTGAATCCTAAGTAGAGAAGTCTTCCTATTAACCTTCTATACTTTTCTATTGGAGGAATTAAAGGATCAGCCTGTGTAGTATTTTTTTTTACTTTTAGAAAGTGGTGTAGTTTTAGCTTTTAATCCATCCATTCAACATCTTATCTCATGTCAAAAGCATATTTCCTTTAATTAATATAGACATTAGATTCTAATATTGCAATTTCAATCCCTAAGAAATATTTTGCTTAGCTTAAGTCCCTTATAGTACACTTAACATGCAAAAATTCTATCACATGTGTAATTGTAACTTTTAAGGATCCCAAATAAGTACATCGTCAATATACACAATTAAGGCTAAGAAATATCCATGATTACATTGGACAAATAAGCAATGATCATTTTTTGATTGCTTAAAACCATGTGCTTGTAATTGTGATGTAAAATCTTGATTCCAGTGGCACGAAGCATGTTCAAAACCATAAAGAGAGCTTTTTAATTTGCAAACTTTATCACCCTTTATCTTAGTGTATCCTTTTGGAGGTTTTATATAAACTTCTTTATCCAAGTATCCATACAAAAAAGGCGTTGTTGATATTTCATTAGTGTAATGGTTGTGAATTAGTGGCAATAATGGATAGGAAGACTCTCACAATAACCAACTTTGCAACTGGTGAAAAACTTTCAAAGTAGTCAGGTCCCTCAATTTGGTTATGCCCCTAGCTACTAACCTTGCTTGTATCGATCTATCATTCTAGCGAGTTTCAACTTCACCTTGAACACTCACTTCAATCCTATGTCTTTCTTTCCTTTAGGTAAATTTGTAAGTTCCCAGGTATGGTTGTTCTCTAAAGCTTTCAGCTTATAATTCATAGCCTACATCCATTCATTTTGTGTTCTAGCTTGAATATAACGACATGGATTTTGAATATTAGACATATTTGCCAAAAATGATATATATATAAGGAAGAAAATTTTGGTGATTGAATAATAGAACAATTTTGGGTATATAAGGTAAAGAAGTGTGTAACTAAGACAAGTGAATAGACAGCGATGAAGACTAAACATTATTTGAGACAAAGTATTTCATCTAGGTAGGTTTTTTTAAATCTAGTACTATGCCTCAAAATGGGTATGTTATTAGTTGACGAAGGACGAAAAACTTCCTGATTTATAATGTCTTCATTTGAGTGAGTGAGAATGGTTTAGGAATTGGTATATCAATGCTTGATGTTATAGGATCATTTTCTTAAATAAGAAACTATTATGAGGTTTCTTAGTTAGCAACAATACAAGGTGAAATTGTATAACTATCATTTGGAGGAATAGAAACATAAATTTTCTCATGAGAAAACACATCTATAAAGACCAAAGTTCTATAGTTAACAAGATCACATAGGTTGTAGGCTTTTTTTAGGAGGATATCTAATGAACACAACCTTGAAAGCTCAAGCTTCATGCTTGTCTCTATGGGGAAGAGTATTGGAAGCAGAAAAAGGCAGCCAAAGGTTCTCAAATAGTCAAGGTTAGGTGACTTATGCTATAATATCCCATATGGCATTTTCCAAACTAAGAACAAGGAAGGAAGTCTGTTAATGATGTATATGGCAGTCAATATAGAGCATCCTTAAATTTTCTTAGTTAGTTCTGACTAAAACATAAAGGATCTTGCTATTTGTAATGTAACGCCCCACGTTAGGGGTTAGAATATTGAGGAATTAACAGTGCATTGTATGCTTTGCAGAATTTAGGATTTACTGATATGCGCATATGTATTTTTGACATATGCAAATAAATTGTGCACGCATACATTTACATTTTTCTGGGTGAAATGGATTTTTAAATGCAATTAAATTGTGAAAAATTTATTCGGAGACTATTGGTATTATTTTGGAATTTTTGGAAATTTTAAGAATTTTTCTGAAAATTTTGAAATATTAAGAAAAATAGACAAATGACATTATGATATGTAGCACTTCTATTTGGGTGACAAATGGCTCACATGCAATGGAGCCATGTGTCAAGGAATTAAGAAAACACGTAAGCATGTGGTTTTGAAAGACAAGGTTCTGTAGCTTTGTTGTTCTTCAATTTTTGCTTTGTTCTATATTCAACGCCGAAACCTTGTTCTTCACCGTCAAAGCTAGGATTTTATTGAAGAAACAAGTAAGTTGAGTTATAGTTTTCTGGATATTTTGTAAATGAATTTGATGTTGTTATAACACTGGAAATGAACACATGCATGAGTTGTGTATGAAGCAAATTCGGTGAAAGTGATAATGAGATGAGTTGATAATATTGTGTAGTGGAAGAGTGATACCAATTGCATATAGCTTAAAGAGAAACTTAGTGAAGTAGACATAGTAGAAAACGTGGTGTAGAACCGTATGGCTTTAGGTTCTGTTTTGGTTGATGGATTACTACTGTTAAAAATTTACAGTAGAGAGAGTTGAAGATGGTAAAATACGTGTATGATCGGTTTTGGTGTTTTGAATATAAACTTGAATTTGAGTTGTTTTGGGACTAAGTTGAGTTGATATGGAAGTGAATTAGAGAGATAAATGTAAGGGTATAAGTTTGTTATGAGGGTTTAAGTATAAGAGAGGAAGAAGATGGAGAACGTTTCTGTTGGATCCCGTTTCCGGAACCCAACTCTTGCTTTGATACCACAACTGTTGGATCCCGCTTGAGTCCGGAATCCAACTCTTCAGAATACAATAATATTGAGCGTGGTTCCTTGTAATCTCTTTAACCATCATTGATTCATCTTCTTGCTTTCATACCAAATATCTATTGGATCCCGTTTTCGGAACCCAATTTCGGATTATGAAATGTGAGCTTAATCCAATGGAATTTCCTTGAACATCATCGATATCAAAAATCCGAAATACAACAAAAGATACAAAAAAAATCCCATAATTCTCAACATATGTCTAAAGTCTCATTTTTACATCAATCCAACTTAAAATACAAAATATGCATAA
>JAOSBL010000212.1:16417005-16431705 GCA_027568915.1 Erythroxylum roraimae
TCTGAGTGTTTCTGGACGTGGTGCCCTGACGCCCGGCCCCACGGTGGGCGCCAACTGGTTCTGTCTGAATCTGCTGGAGCCGAACGTCGTTGTTTGGATCCATGATTCTAAGTGATTGTATCTGAAAGTACCTACAAAATAACAAAAAGGCACGCCGGGGGTTGATTGCCGGCAGGCCCCTCCGACGCTCAAGTTAGTATTTTGTAGGGGTTTTGGTAGCTGTATACAGAGAAAAGTAGGGTTCTAGTATCGTACTTGTGTCACAATGGAGTAGTACCTTATATAAGCAATACTTGCTAGGTTTAGGTCACCATTAATGAATGGGCCGACTGGCTCACATGCCATTCCGAGTCTGGGCCTGGGCCTAGCAAGACTGACCCGACCAAATATCAATCAAATCATTTTGCATTTTTAATAATCAGGTCAAATTTGATTAGGTGGTTTAAGTATTTTAGGGTATTAATTTGAAATCGTTAGATTTTGTTAAGACTTAATTAGATCTAAATCTAATTTTAGTAGCTAGGTTTTTACAACATTTGCATAATCAATTCCATAATGATTCAATAACAATAAGAAAACTTTAATAAAGTTATAAAACTAAAAGATAACTTTGATACCACTATTAAAAATCAAGGTGAGACTCGATTTTGCGCATAAAATAAAAAGGAAATATTTATGTATGATTTCCTATAGCATGGTTAATAAGAAAAATATAATAAAGCGTAAATCATTGTTTGTATCTTATTGTGAAGGTTGATCCTTTTTTGTGTCATTTTTTTGAATCATTTTTTAAACTGGTTCATTGTAACCATTATAGTCGCACATGTACTCAGCTTCTAACGATATCTATACGAACATGTTAAGATAACTCTACAAGTGATATAGAGATGGCAAGGAAAAAATGTTAGCTCCTTTAAAGCATAGCCTATTTATAATATATTTTAACCCTTTAGTAATTTAATTAAAATAAAATTCTAATTTCAACTAAATTTTAGTGAGAAATATAATTTATTCAAATTAAATACTAATTGAATTTAAACAAGATTTAATATCTCATATTATTTATTATTTATTAAATATCTCATATTTAATCATAAAGTTTCTCAAAATTTGCAATCAAATCCAACTTGATTAAAATATCTTTTTTATTTTTTAAGCGTTGTTTGTGTATAACTCATTAGGTTCCTAAATATGTTGTCAATAGATATAACCTTAAATCATATTTAGGATTAGATAAATTAAACTTATTTAATTTATTTTTAATTTTATAATTAAATAGTTTATATTCATATATCAAGAGTAACATTTAGTAAAATATCATAATCGCTCAAATATTAAGAATATTAAAGTACTTTTGACTAACCTTCTGTGCATAATTTTTCTATATAATTTCAATTCTTTTATCACACAATATTTTGATTAGACGTAGGGTATAGAATTAATATCTATTCTATTTGAGTTCAATCATGTTCATTCTCAAACATTATTAATTAAATACATTAATGATATTTTAAAATCATTTTACAAAGTGTCATTTTATCTTCATAAAGAATTTCTCCATTCAATACTAATTATGAATGACATAATATTTTCCCTAGTCACTTTACGGTTATAAATCTTATATTGATCACTTAACCACTTTTATATAATTCATGTTATATCTAATGATTATAGATTAAATTATCCTTGACAATGATAAGTCATAAGTAGCGTATGACATTTTAACATACGGAATCAAAGAGACTGGAGCATCTCTTTTCACGTGTGAATGCTTTAAATCACGTGCAAGGATCCACTAATCAGCTGTTTCTGTCCTTTTGCTTGGAACTCAGAGACTTCAATACGTGGAAATCAATCTATATAAAGCCGTAGATTTGCCTGGAAGCCCACGGAACTTCTATTATTTACATGCGGTAACAATTGATCACTGGAAAAGAGGAATAATATAAATACTTATTACGCACAACAGGAATTATAATACAAGGATTGAATTTGGTTTGATGTATCATTCTAACTCCAGAGGATACATACGTATAGTGAGATAAAATTTCTTTCAAGTGGCTTAAATTCATTTCGGTTCTAAATATTATTGTACAAACGAAATACGAATTCTTAAACTGTAAGAAAACACTTGTATGGTGATAATCTTTGTCCTTCATCAAAATGTCCACATCCTTTTGATTTGCTCTCCTTCAATAGATATGTATATAGTAATATATATTGTTTTGTTTTGTTCACACTAGGTGTATTACTGTGCAGTGTTCACACTATGCGAAGCATTTTGAGTTTTGACTAAAGGCTTTACCTAAAACAGCAGTGACATCAATGGGTCCCCTTCCCACAGCTGCAGGTAACTTATATACCATGCTCTTCGACACTTTATTTGGCCACTAAATCTTCTCTTTCCTTTTTCAGTGATTTCGGACAAGTCTTTCTATTTCCTGTACTCTCTGTCTCCCTTTCTCCTCTGTTTGAGCAGAGTTATTCCTACTCTGTTGCTTACAGCCCAGAGAACATGGAAGGTGAGTATAAGAAGACCCCAAAGAGGCCAGAGGTGAGAATTCCTCCTCCGAGAGGCCAAATTAAGGTAAAGATATTCAAGAAATTGACAAACAAACTGAAATCTTTAGTATCGGTGGGAAAGAAAGGTTGATGATGGCAAGAGCTCTGCATCTTCAAGCGCGTCACTTCAGATTTTTGACCATGTTGTAGAGAATCGGTCAATTCATTTCCTTGTTATTAGCTTTATGTTAGTTAAATTAACATAGCAGCATATCTTGGTGTTGGCTACTAGCTACACTGCTTGTAATTACCATAAAAGAATGATCTTGGTTCTGTAGGAATATACGTGTCAGAATGCTAAGACATTCTTGGTTCAGTTGTTGGTTTCTTCTGTATGTTATCATTTTATCACGGAAATGAGAACTTCTGTACGTTTGGTGTGCACTTGTGGTTTAAGCCTTAGCTGCCAAAAAAAAAAAGTTCTTTAGTTGAACTTTACCAAGGACAGCTGGAATGATGCATTTTCTAGTTAGTTTGCCGGAAACAATTAGCAGTTGATTGCTGTAGCCGATACAATAAACTTAATTTGCTGACAAATGAGCATATTGGATCAGATAACAGCTTCAAGTTCTGTCTTTTCCTGATATATTGATGTTTGGTTTAGCTAATACCGGCCTCCATTTTCTTTTACTCTAATCAGCATCGCAGACGCAAGCACTCGACAGGGAAAGAGAATGTTGATGGACAGGTAGTATCTGTCGGACGCTTTACAACACAACATAATACTGTGTTCACAATGGCTTTATATGGCCACGGCCATCCAATCTACATGGAGCACGACCAGTGAAGTTATCTATTTCTCTCTTCGGTGACTTCCAAAGATCATTTCTTCTCATCCCTTTTCCTCTGAACCTAACGTTCCGGTGTTTTTCCAAAACCCAGGAGAAATAGAGAACAGGACTGGTAACCAGGAGAGGAACAAAAGTTACAGCCTTCCAATAAAGAGACGTCAAATCAAGACATCGTTGAATCTGTCAAAGCATTTATGGGAGGCGCACCAATTAACACTGATGGCAAAAATTCGGTCCACACGCCTGAAAATGGATGCACCTCCAAATAATATTTTGGTAGATAGCAAGGTGGCTTGTTATGTGTTCCTCGCAGCCATTGTAAAGCTCATGCTGTCATGCATAGTGCAACCTATGTTG
The DNA here is from genome assembly GCA_027568915.1 of Erythroxylum roraimae. Lineage (NCBI taxonomy): Eukaryota > Viridiplantae > Streptophyta > Magnoliopsida > Malpighiales > Erythroxylaceae > Erythroxylum > Erythroxylum roraimae. The sequence goes on from JAOSBL010000212.1 coordinate 16,420,716, forward strand.
AATCCTATTTAGCACTTGAAATTCCATCGCAAGCTTTTCCGTTAGGCTTAATGAGTGAACTTCTTTGTCCTAATTGATTACTACACACTCTGAAATGCTGGACTTGTTTTTTGTCCTTCGAACTATCAATTGTATAAGAGTTGCATTATAACTAAATTTTTAATGAAAAGTGCAACAGTACCGGTAATAAAACTTGATCAATCCGGAGCTTTGGGCACACATCCCAAAAGTTTGATAATGCAATTTGGTCCAGAGTATGTAGACCAAAATGGATATATTACCTTTTCCAGGAAATGATGTCAATTTCAGGCGGCGTTTTAGGCTTTCTGATCGAATGAAAGGGAAGCATGGCTTTCCGTACTCTCCTCAACAAAAAAAGTAAGTAATGCTGTTCAGTGGTGGCCCATTCCCTTCACCTTCATTCTCGTCTTTTCGTGGATGAGTATTCTCTAAACTAGTAGGTTGTACTTATAATTAAACCATTGATTGACTTCAGATTTGGTAATTCTGACAATCTTGAAAGTAGAAAACTATTGGATCATGACTCTTTTTCAAGATACAAATATGCGTTGAAGTCATGCACACGAATCTAATATAAATAAGATGAATTGAAATAGGGTTAAAACGACAAAACTGATACAGGGAATTTCAAAACTAAAATCTATGTAATGATAAGTAGAACCAAATAGTTTATGAAGAGTCATTTCATATTTTTGTTTGCATTTCACACTAGCTGGCCACCTTAATCTGTACTCCAGATTAATTAATCTTTGAAAACATTGTTGACTAAGTCAGCTACATTGAATTGGACTGAAGATACGATTAGAAAAAGATTTGTGGTACCAGTGACGGCAATAAAATCCTAGGTGGGTCCGCTGAGATGCCCATTTCACATTCCATTCAAACATCGGAGACACAGGTGACGAGTTTCTGACATAAGCGGTCCCAGGCCATCCCAGGTCACGTTTTCGTTTTTTTAACTACCTAGGCAGGAGCAGCCTCTCTCATTACGACGTGTCCACATATTTAATCTCATTTACTTCGGCCCAGACTAGAGCCAATATTTTGTATTTCATTCTTCGCAAATTAATATCGCATACCAACTGAAAAATAATACTGAAACAAATATTACCCTACCAATTTCTAGTACCAGCCTAACCGATCATTTTGACGATTACAAGCCGGTACTAACTAGTATCTTAAATAGTAAATACTGATTAAATATTAGTAAAGTACACAAAATTTTAAAACAATAGGATTAAATTAAAAATTTGGAAAATTTTTAACCTACTTGTCGAAGCCTCATTCCTCAGCTCGCCCTCTCCCATTTTGGCCTCCTCTCTCTCAAATCGCAACTCTCACTCTCTATGACCGTCCTTTCAATGGTGTCTGCCCCATTTTATTGTTTTAAGTGTGGTGCATGACACGACAAAGTATAGCTTGAAACTTTAGTTTTATAGGCTTATAGATGGACTCCATGCCTATATATCTTTTCATCATTTTTATATATTTTACAAATTTTGCACTCCATGCCTATATATCTTTTCATCATTTTTATATATTTTACAAATTTTGCAAAATTTGAAGTAAATTTTATATTGTAAAATTAAATTATTATCAAATTTAGTGTAAATTAAGTTTGTGTTGTTAATTAATTTTCTCATGAAATATAATTAATATGACAAAGTCATTTATTTTTTGTAAATTTATAATTATAATTATGATAATATTATTTTTATTCACAAAAATTAGAATTATTATAAGAATAAATTGAATAAAAAATTCTTTTCTCTTTAATTGTGTCTATATTACTTTCAATTTAATTGAAATTATTATTTTATTAATGAACATATTTTTATTTATATGATTTAGACTCTTATATTTGGTATCTATTTGAATATATTAATAATAAAAATTTTAATTTAAAAGTTTTTTTTAATTAATGATTCTAATATTTATCATTATCATTTTATTTATTTTATACATATAATTAGAACAGTTGAGTGAAAATTAAAATTTCCATAATTAGACTTATTTTTTATAATTATAATTTAAATTTACTAAAATTTTGTACTTTTAATTATATACATGTTTTTATGATAAAAATGTTAATAAAGTAGTTCTACTTTTACAAATTTTAATAAGACATACAAGGAATTACGTGATGATTAAATTATATGACATAATTTATTAAAAAATATTTTGTAATTAAAAAAATTTACGGATTATTTTATAGTTTTAAAAATTAGCTGGTACCCGATGATAACCAATACCAGTATCATATTATATTATAACTAAATCTGGTATCAGTACCGATACAACATTCGTAATATTGCCCACAACTATACTACTTCTTCTTTTAGTCAGAAAATTATAGTGGAGGGATTATATTACAAGGCATTTCAAGCAATGCTGATGAGTGTTAAGAACTGGAAGAAGTTCATAACAATGATAACCATGAAGAACATCATGGTAATACAAACTTGTCTACTTTAAAAACACTAGCTGAAGGGTCAATTCAGAATATCCAAAATGACAACTCTCAGGTAATCTCAAGTCTAGTATCTAATAATTCTAGTAATGAATTTCTTGTTCCTTTTCTAAGATACCCACAAAGATTGAATAAAGGTGTACCAAAGAAACAATATGAACCTGATCTTAATGCCAATGTCAAATGCCCTATCAAATTATATTTCTACTCAAAAATTGTCTGAGTCATATGCACTTGTTATTAGTCAATTATCTAGTGTTTCTTTTCTTAGTAATGTTTAAGAAGCTTCGAATGATCCAAGGTGGACTAAGGTAATGACTGAAGAGATGGAAGCCTTGTAAAGGAACTTTACTTGGGACCTTGTTTCATTAACCCGAAGGAAAGAAAACAATTAGGTGTAAATGGGTATATTATGTGAAACTCAAGAATTATAGGAGCATAGGCAGATATAAAGCAAGTTTGGTTGCAAAGAGTTATACATAAAAGTATAGAGTATATTACCAAGAGACCTTTGCATCAATAGCCAAGCCAGATACAGTCCACATTCTCGTCTCTATTGCAACAAATCAGGAATAGGCCCTAAAACAATTTAATGTTAAAAATGCTTTCCTCAATGAGGATCTAGAAGAAGAGTTATATATAGAGCAACCACCAGATGTGAAGCTTAGTTCGTCAAATGGAAATAAAGTTTTCAAGTTGAAAAAATTATTATATGTGCTCAAGCAATCACCTAGAGCCTAGTTTGGGAGATTGTCAATGACAATGAAAGCTTTCGATTATAAATAAAGTGGTGTAGATCGTACCTTGTTTATAAAACACAAAGGAGGTAAAGTAACAATTTTAATTGTGTATGTTGATGATATGGTATTAACATGAGATGATTGTGAAGAGATGAAGGTCCTATAAGAACACTTAGCCATTGAATTTGAAATGAAGGACTTAAGACAACTTAAATTCATCCTAAGTATCAATGTAGTCAAGATAGATCAAGGAATTTCTTTTTTACAAAGAAAATACATACTTGACCTCTTAATTGAAACTGAAATGCTCACCTATAAACCAACTAAAACACTTATGGAAAAGAATCATAAGCTTGGAATTTTCCCAAATCAAATTCCAATATATATAGGACACTATCAATGGTTAGATGGGAGGTTAATTTATCTGTCTTATAGTAGGTTGGATATAGCATATATAGTGAGTATTGTTAGTTAATTTATGCATCAACCAAGTGAAGAGCATATGGATGTAGTATGTTGAATCTTAAGGTACTTGAAAGGCCCTCCAAGAAAGGTTTATTCTTCTCAAAGAATAATGTTTCTAACATTGAAGGGTACACAGATGCAGATTGAGTAGGTGATCAAACAACTAGAAAATCTACATCTGGTTATTTTACTTTTGTAGAAGGAAACCTCATAACTTGGAAAAACAAGAAACAAAAGGTTATTGCAAGGTCAATTGCAGAAGCTGAGTTTCGAGGTATGACTTATGAAATATGTGAATTATTATGGATTAAGGATGTTCTAACAGATTTGGGGATTGAGCATATTAAACCTATAAATCTTTTTTTTGCGATAATAAAGTTGCTATTAAGATTGCATCCTGTACAATATGATCATACCAAACATGATGAAATTGACAAACATTTCATCAAGGAAAAGTTAAATCAAAGATTATTCATTTTTCATATGTCAAGTTTGAAGATTAATTTGCTGATATACTTATAAAGACAGTTTCAAAAAGGGCGTTTCATAATATGATTGGCAAGTTGGGCATTGTATATTTATGTTTCAACTTGAGGGGGAGTGTGAATATGATTTGTTGATTTGCATAATATAAAAGGATGAATATAATCTATTAAACTGGATAAATATAGAAGGATAAATATATTATATCAGACTGGATAAAAATAATCTGTTAGGCTGGATAAATATAGAAGTGTATATATATATAATCTTTTAGACTGGATAAACATTGGAGTTTGTTAGAGTTTTTCTTATAATATAATTCTATCCAAAGTGTAATTGTATCTCTATATATTGCCTCCATATGAGAGAAGAGTACACTGTAATTTTTATTTACCCTAAAACATCATTGTTTTATAGTGCTTTGTCCCCTTCTAAACTCCTCTTTCTCGTTGGCAGTGGCTCTTCTCTTCTTTTTATTTAGGTAGATGACTTTCTTTGTATTAAGGAAAAATTTTATAATGAATAATGATAGTAAACATATAGTGACGATGTTAATGATTAAGAGGGTGGGTTTCAAAGATTGTCTCCGATTGCCAGAAGGAGGAGTTTGAAGATGGACACAAGCACCTTTAGAGTTATTGCATTCAAGGTGCTTGCTTAAATTATGTATGGTAGAGGGTGCATGTATAAATGAAAGATTAAATTCTATTTAGATTCTCCTTTTTTTTTTTTCGTGTGTTTGCTTGGGTAGATGTTAAGCTTCCTTTGTATGCATTTAAGATGGCTAATAAGATTACTGAGGAGGCCATTGGGTACAATTATGGGAAGGCTTCAATTCGATCCTTAATTACCTTCTTCTTGGAGAGGTTGTTGGTTACGAGGCCCAAGTTCCACACATGAATACTCTAAAGATGTCATTTTGTAATGCTTCGTTAGTATTCTTAACGGAGAATCACGTTAGATGTTACAAATGACAACTAGTAAATTTCTTTTTAATTTATCAAAAAAAGACAACTAGTAAAAAATATAATGAAACAAATGACAATTTATAAAAATTAGAGATTGAAAAAAAAGATCCAATATTACAAAAGAATCCAATATAATTAACCTTAAAATAGCAATCTGTCCTCAACTTTTAAATATTTAGCTGGTGAGATTAATTAATAAAAAAATTTAACCTGCGAGTAATAATTGGAAGAGATAATTTTAGGGAAAATGGTTTAATAATTTTATTACTAATATTAGAGAATTGTTTTTTATTATTTTTTTAATGTGTCAAATTGAATATTTTAGTATTTGGTTGAAAGTTTATATGGATGAATATCAAAATTAATGATGCAAGATACAATTATCATAAAACTTAAAATCAAAATTATTTATTTGGTAATGTTAAATAGTAAAAGGCTCTTAAAGTTGTTTAATTTTATTTTATGGCGAATCTTAAAAGATGATTAAACTTTTTATTTTCAATCACCTACTAAGAAAATCATAAAAGGAGAAATACAATTACTCAAGTAGGTAAAACAGTTCAACACTAGACGAAATCAATTTAAAACCATCATCTTTCTTTGCTCAAGGAAAAAACTCGCAAAAATTACTGCAACGCATTTCAAAACACTTGCGTAAAAATCTAGAAGTTAGAGAGGAACAAAGAAGTGGAACATAAAATTATCAAATTTTGGTAAAGCAAACCTGCCCAGATGTAACACGGAAAGAGCAGATGTTATTTTTAAAACAAAAATACAAAGAAAGCAGAGATTAAACGAACCAATCATAAGTTTGATTTGCTTTGACTAATGACTGGGGGCTCCTGTTTTCCTGTTACCCCAGCTGTGCTCCACCAAAGTGAAGTTGTGGTTATGGATCGTGTTCAACGTTTCTGGATGAAAAATTTACATGATGCAAAACGTGCAAATCTTTTGGAGTAGATCCTTCTAAAAGGTCAAGAGGGGCCTGTACCACTCTTAGTCTTCTTACAATAATTAATATCTTTGCTTTGGGAATGGTTGAGTGAATGAATGGAGCAATAGATAAAGACAAATTGATGATCTGTAAACAACGACCGCGACAAGGTTTTTATAAAAACACCACACAAATGGAATAATAAAGATGTAATGGCATGCTATATTCCTTCCTTTTTGGCTGGCAGATTAGCATTGGACTGTAAGGTCAAGGTCTAACAATAGAACGCCATATGTCAGTTTTTGTCGGTCCCATTTTCATGTGAAGACCATGGCCATGAAGATAGAAAATGATTTAACTTAAACATGCACTTGTAATGCAGCATATTTTGTTTCTTTTTTCTTTTATAATTCTGAATGGCTCTTCTGATGGTTCGAAAATTTGGATGTTTGGGAATCTTCATTCAATTGTGGGTTTGGTAGAATGTGATGTTTTCCAAGCAAATAATCAATAGCTCAAAATCCTATCCATTAACTTATAAAAGGAATATGCGAAGGAATCGATAGCTCAAAATACTATCCATTAACTTATAAAAGGGCAAGCATTAACTTATAAAAGGAATATGCGAAGGAATCGATAGCTCAAAATCCTATCCATTAACTTATAAAAGGGCAAGCCTTGCCCTTTTATAAGTTAATGGATAGTATTTTGAGCTATCGATTCCTTCGCATATTGGGTCCTCGGCTAGAGATGCACCCTCGATTTCCCTTTATATCAAAATATATTGGATTACAAAGGGCCTTTATATGTCGAATTAGCTTAAGGTAGCTTTAGGCTTGTGAGAAAGTGAAAGTCATTTAGTTTGACCCTCTAGGCCGAGGACCTATCAAAGGGTCCCTGATTAAAAATGTTCTAAAGGGTTGGTCCTTCGTAGTAAATGAAAAAAATCTTATACCGGTACTCGATGAACGTTTTTTATCTGAAATTTAAACAATCTTTTAAAGAACTAGAACTCGTGTTGCCTACTGTAACGTTTTTTTTCCCCTTTTCCAACTGACTCTTGCCCATGAGCTTCCAATACTTCAAGGTAGTTTACATTTTGACTGATACTTAAGTAAAGGTTTACGCTATTGAATGCATTATATATCGGAAGGATGCACGGGACCAAGAATTGCTAAGATTAGTTGCCAAAAAAAGCTCATTAGATACATCTCAATTCGAATGAGATGTTTTACGATATTTGGATGGCTCAGCAATATAGCCAAAGTAGAGTCTAAAAAGTACAAAAGGAAATGATAGAAAATATGGAGTCTCTTATTGGTAATCTATTCTTGGTAAAATGAGGAGATTAATAACTAGTTAGTTGGATTATGCTTGAAAGCCCGACTTGCTTGCCGTTGAATCGATAATGGGAAATTTCAAGCCAACCAAAAGAAACAAAAGAGAAAGACAAGAATTAGGATTCGTCGTGGCTTTATTGTTAACATGGAAGCAAGATTTCTTTATATGGCAAGTGCATGGCTCTGCAAGACTGACACCTACATTATTACCAGCTGCTCACTCAACGCGGTTGGACACTTAAACAAAAGCACCAATCAGTGAAAAATATCAATCTTAAATTAGTTTTAAAAATAATTAAGGCCGTCAACATACATATAAAGACTTTTTACATCATGACATAGACAATATATTTGCAAAGGTATGAATTTTTATTAGGGAAGAACGATGGAAATCAGGCATCACCTACTCTATGCATCGAAAGTTTCTAGAGATCCTTTAAAGGATGTTATAAGGCCTTTGACATGAAAGAGGGAAAGAAAGGTAAAGAAGCTCTCAATGACTTAATGGTAGATCTTTATGTAAGGAGTGAAACTTTTCTACTTCAAGAGGTTGACTTTAGACCTATACTGACGATTCAAGTGAAGGAGTAAGCTGAAAAATCGTGATTACAAAACATAATTGACGCCAAACTTAGAGGGCAACTGATGTCATTCTTGCACTAAATTTTAGAGTGTTAAGAAACATAATGTAGTTGGCACCAGAATCATACTTATGATTGATGACTTTTTTGCACTACAAGAAAAATGTAGTTTAGCGACAGATATTATCGACGGAAAACGTTTGGATTCCGTTGGTAATATAAATTGGCGACAGAATCAACCGACGAACAAAAACGTCCTAAAAACGACCGTAGGTAAATTTACCGACGAATATTTTATGTAACCGTCGATGAATATCCCGACGGTTGGTTGTGACCATCGATAAATTTACCTACGGCCTTTTTCTTTCCGTCGAAATATTTGCCAACGCTATTGGTTATTCCGTCGGTAACATTACCGATGGTTATGAATGATCGTCGATGAGTATACCAACGGTTCAGCAAATCCTTACGATAAAGTTGGCAACGAGTGTCAATATTACCGACGGTACTCTTTGTTCCGTCGATAAATATCTTACATTTTAACGACGATTTGTGGTGTTCCGTCGGTAAATATAATAGATTTTACCGATGTACTTGTATTTTCTGTCGGTAAATAATTTTAAATTTTTTTAAAAAAAATCCCGACATTAAATTTTATTTCATGATCTTATGATTAATGTATAATTTCAACAATTATGAATTTGAATAATATTTTGATTTGTTTATATATTTAATTTGTTTAAACAGAAAGTTGATTGATGATATAAAGTTAAAATTATCTTTATTGATAATTAAAACATTAAATTGTAATAACAAGTCTTTGTAATTCAAACCAAATGACTACAAGTACACTATTGTCCTAGTGACCGCGGATACTCTAAGGTGTTACCCCTCCCCTTCAACTCATCCATCTCATGTCTCAGCTGAGCTATGTACTCCATCAATGTCTACAATATGGTCTGAAGCTCATTGACTTCATTGGTTGTCGACCATCTACTAGATGTTGCTATACTGGATGTGACGGATTGCGAATAACATGTGTTCGCAAATAAATCTAACCCGAAGATCCTTCCACGATGGTCCCTACCACCCACTGCATCAAGATATGTCTGACTCTCATTAATAGCTTATTCGTGCTGAGATTGTCGCTGAATGCTTTCTTTTATTTGGCTCTATTAGGAGGCAATGTTTTTTTTAGAAAATCAGTAAAAAGTTTATAATAATCAAAAGTTATGTATAGCTAGAGATTTGCAATCGGCAGTCTCTTTTCCAAACCAATCTCTCAAAACATAACCAGCACTATAAAGTGTCTATCATCATGCAAACCACCATATCAAAACAAGCCAAATCTACACTACTATGGACATACCAGAACCCTCATGCCAGTAGCTTCCTTTTCTTGCAACAAACACATATCCCATCAACCAATCCAACCTCACTACTAATCCTTTACATGAGGAACAATACATCATACTATGACTATTCACCTTTCAATTCAGCATCTTTATAATGAAATCCCAACAGAACTTCCTTGGTGCCAAGCAACATCCGTGGGAGAGGGGTCTTGGAATCCCCTTGAAGCTTTAGTACCATGTTTCCATAATCAAAGTTTTGTGGAGTAGGGGCTTGCCCTTCATCTTAAGGTGATCCTTTTGTAGCAAGGTATGGGACATCCCTTTCTTTACCAGAATATGGACCTGGACTCAAAACCTATAGACAATTCATTAGAAATAAAAAGAAACATGAACATTTTACTTTTCTCAGTGTTTGAGCTGAGGCGTTCCATAACTTGAAAGATCACTCGTGTAGAGAGACTCCCTACATCCAAGGCTTCAACTTTAAAGGTTCGCATGTTTCTTTCAGTCCACAGGTTATAAACATTAACAGAAAGGATAGTGAATAAGGTATTTAGGTCACAGGTTCTGGGGATAGTTAACTGGTTAACCCATAATAAAATGGATTGAAGATTGGTTAGGTGAGGTAGATGGATTTGGAAGTGGCTTAGGCTTTTGAACCAAATAGATTTTGAGAAAGGATACTCAAAGAATATATGTTCAATAGTTTCCAAGTCCGCAACACATAAGGAACACCGATTAAGGGTGTGGAGATAAAGGAGTTTATCCCTTGTTTGCAATTTATTTAGGAAGGCTAACCATAATATGAAGGAACACCTAGGACTATTCCGTTTATGCCATACAATTTTATACCAAGGAACTGTCTGATGTGGAGGTCTCAAAAAGGTGTATGCAGAATCATTTGTATACTACTTCGAAGAGCTAGCTAGCCATTCTAAATTATCCTCTCTTAAAGAATCTGGGAAGTATTATAAAGGTTCAAGGTTATTGATAGGCCCAACTGTTGACTCCTGCCAGCACCATTCATTGTTTCTGATTACTTCAGACACTCTGACAGTCAAAGGAAGTTCAGACCCATTGATCAATCGAGGAGTAGAATGAGCCATTAAGATACCTCTTGAATGCCAAGGATCAGCCATAAGAGAGTAGGCCATTTCCAATTCTAAATCTGAATTGATTCCCATTTTGGTCCCTCACATACAAAATTTTCCTCAACTCCACGAACAACAGTTGTTAGGAGAGGTATTCTAGAAATTTTTCCATTTCAAGATAATAGTGTGAACCCACCTGACCCATAAAGCTTCCTTATCATGAAACAGAAACCATATTCTTTTACCTAGCAACACATTATTCCAAGTAGACAAGTGTTTAATACCTAAACCTCCCTCTTTTTTTTGATCTACAAATGTCGTTCCATTTTACCTTAGCATGAGCTTTAGTTTCCACCTTCCCCGACCATAAAAAATTCCTAAGTTTTCTATCTATTTCCTTAATAATTGAAGTGGGGAGGATGTGTAGGAAAATCCCGGTGTGTGCATCATATACACACGGTGCGGAAAACAAAAAAAATTTGTTCCGGGACCTTCCCGAAAGCCAGGATCCATGTGTCTATATAAAGAAGTCAAACCATAAC
>JAOSBL010000212.1:16547872-16558499 GCA_027568915.1 Erythroxylum roraimae
CCTCCTTTTCCGCAGGAGCAAGTGCTTGCTCTATTAGATCTGAGGATGTTTTAGGAATTTGCTCAGGCCATGGGCTAGATGCCGCAATCTTCTGCTCTGGCTTGAGCTAAGAAGGGGAAATAGTTTAATAATCTCAAGAAGTATGGGGCAATGGATTTTTATGGGACAATGGATCTAGAAGAAGCCAAGACTTGGATGAGAAAGACCAAGAAGATACTTGATCAGATGGATTGTGAGGATGATGAGAAGGTTATGTATGCTGCTAGCCTACTTCAAGGGGATGCTCTACATTGGTGGGAGAGTGTGCCGGGAAGTCCGATGAGACCGTCAATGCTCGCATAGAAGGATTTCTTAGCATTGTTTAGTAAGAAGTACCTGTCTGAGGTATATGTTCAGCAGAAGCAGAGAGAGTTTCTGAGTCTCACCCAGAGGGACATGACGGTGAGTGAGTATGGACACTGGTTTACACAACTATCCTGATATGCAGTAAAGATGATGATGAGTGAGACAACTAAGTGCCGTAGGCTAGAATCGGGGTTGCATCTAGCTATCAGAGAGAAGGTGGTGGTATAGAACTTTTGTGATTTTCAATTGCTGGTTGAAGCAGCACTGATGGTGGAGAACATTGAGAATATAAAGAGCATCGTGAACAAAAAGAGAAAAGGGAGAGAACAATTCAAGAGGAAAGGTGGTACTTCTATGCTGAGAGGAGTGCCAGGACTTTCCTTCTGCAATATGAGGAGAGGAGTAGTGGTGCAAGCAGGCCTAGACCTATGAGGACTTCTACTGTTTCTCATCAAGCCTCAACGGTGGGAGGCAGTAGAAGGGGAGAAGTCATCTGTCCCTAAGTGCGATCATTGTGGCAAGTTCCATGGAGGAGAATGCTACAAACTGACTGGTGCTTGTTTCAAATGTGGAGAGAAGGGGCACCTGGTTAAAGAGTGTTCGCGGTATGCAAGACAGGAGAGGAGTCAGATGCAAGCTTCAAAGAGGGCTGAGGCTGTGGGGCACAAGACTACAACAGAAGTGGGCAGTTCATATGCAACTAAGAGAGTGAGTATTTCAGGGAGACCTAGGGAGCAAGCCCCAGCTAGAGTGTTTACAATGACACTAGAGGATGCAGAGACTGCTCCAGAAGTTGTGACTGGTACGGTTAAATTATTTGATGCTGATGTTGTTGTTTTAATTGATCTGGGCTCTACCCACTCTTTTTTTTCTTCAGGGAGAACTATGTATGGTAGGGAGTTGAGCCCATTAGATGCTCCTTTGATGGTGAGTACTCCAATCGGCTAGTGTATTATTACTAGTCAAGTCTATAGAGATTGTGAAGTATGTTTTGGCGAGGAACAGTTAGTGCTGAACTTGATGCCATTGATGATGGGGGGATTAGATGTGATTTTAGGTATGGACACCTTAGAGAAGTATAATGCCAACTTGGATTGCAAACGAAAGATTGTAGAGTTCAAAATGGGCTCCGAAAGCAGGGACTAACATTGTTCGAAATGGGCGATAGTAGAAAGGTGGTGTTTATAAGGGATAAAAAGGTAAGTCCGCCTAGAGTCGTTTCAGCTATGACATCACAGAAAATGATGAGGAAAGGATGTGAGGCATTTTTGGCCTATGTGGTAGACAAGAGGGCAGATAGAGGAAAGTTAGAAGATATTCCTGCGGTCATGGAATTCCCGGATGTCTTAACTGAGGAATTGTCAGGACTACCGCCACCTAGGAAAATTGAGTTTCCCATTGAGCTTCTTCCGGGTACTACACCAATATCGATTCTGCCTTATAGAATGGCTCCGGTGGAATTGAAGGAGCTTAAGGAGCAATTAGAAGAATTATTATAGAAAGGGTACATTAGGCCGAGTTCTTCACCTTGGGGAGCTCTGGTCCATTTTATGAAGAAGAAAGATAGATCATTGAGAATGTGTGTGGATTATAGGAAGCTCAATCATATCACTATCAAGAATAGATATCCCTTCCATGCATAGATGACTTGTTTGATCAGTTGTAAGGGGCAAGGGCCTTTTCCAAAATAGATTTGAGATCGAGTTACCACCAATTGAGGATAAAGGACTTCGACGTCTCAAAGACTGCTTTTAGAACACGGTATGGCCACTTTGAGTTCTTAGTCATGCCATTTGGGTTGACGAATGCACCTGCAGCTTTCATAGACTTGATGAATAGAGTGTTTAAGCATTTCTTAGACCAATTTGTCATTTACTTTATTGATGATATTTTGGTCTATTCCAAGAGTGATAAGGAGTATGAGGAACATTTAAGAATTTCTTTGGAGACACTGGGGAAGAAAGAGTTGTATGCCAAATTCGACAACATTCTAAAGCATAACATTTCAAAATAAACATTCTAAAGCATACGGAACACTTTATACATGCATTTACAGAATCTCAACAACATACATTACATATCATAATTTCAGAAAACTAGCATGAATTAAGGTTATTACAACCCTTCAAACAAAAATTCAGGAATCATATACATCAGATACAGGTCCAAAACAAACTCAAAATACATTTTAGCCAAAACAAATTTTAGACTCCTTTGGCCATTGCGGTTGACTGGTCCCAGTCCCTACATCCTTCTCTTCGAACCTACAAGGGGCAAATCCACCGTGCTAAGCATATAGCTTAGTGAGTAATAACTAAACTATGTTTAACCACAATTGCTAATGAAATATGTCACACAAAAGTATCAAAACATATTGAAATTTAGAACAGAATATCATTTATTAATGAAAACCCGTCGCAAGCTAAGGTCAGTTATATTCAACAGTAGACCAGAACATACAGAAATATGGAACTGATTTTCAAAATAGGGTGTTAACCCATCAGATCAAAATATTGTTTGTTCTTATCAAAGCTTATCAGAGATCAAAACACAACACGATTTAGACTATAAATCCATAAACAGAAGTGGGTAACGGGACTTATACATAAGACAACGAAGTTCCATTATCAAAAGACACCGAAGTGCCATTAGCAAAAGACAGCGAAGTACCATTACCAGAAGACACCAAAGTGCCATTAACAGAAGACACCAAAGTGCTAATAACAGGAGACACCGAAGTGCCATTAGTAGAAGACAACTAAGTGCCATTAGCAGAAGACACCGAAGTGCCATTAACAGAACACACCGAAGTGCCATTAACAGAAGACACCGAAGTGCCATTAACAGAAGACACCAAAGTGCCAATAACAAAAGACACCGAAGTGCCATTAACAGAAGACCCCAAAGTGCCAATAATAGAAGACATCGAAGTGCCATTAACAGAAGACACTGAAGTGCTAATAACAGAAGACACCGAAGTGCGATTAACAGAAGACACCAAAGTGCCACAGAAGCAGCTGCAAACCCTTCTAGGCATGTCTATTTACCCACGACTAGGACTTGACAGTTACAAAACCAAACAAGTTTAATTTATGAGCATAAAAATTAGTCCATCATATTTGCATACTTCAAATATTTCAAACATTCATTGTCCCAAGGCTCAGAACACAATCATCATAAAACACAATTCAATTCAGTACTAAATAGAACTAAATAAAATGTGAGCATCCTAAACATTTTTGACAGCTTTGCAAATCATTTAATGGAGTAAAATCAGTAGTAAACAAAACAGTTAAAGCAAAACCATCAAAACTTTCTTACTAAATTACTTACAAATATTCCAAGATCACTTACATACATTTATTTACAAAAGAGACCACCTAAATTACTTACAAAATTTGTCTTCTAAATTACTAACTAAAGCTCCCTTATTGCTTATTACCTCGAAGTCCCAGCAATATCTGGAGTCGGTCACTCGATGCGTTCCTCTATAGCATTCAATACAAACATATATCACTATTGTGCATGATTAAGAAATCATTTATGCACATTCATGTATGCTGAATATGTATAATGCATGTTCATGTCAAAAATTTAGGTTTCTTATCCTTAACCTAATCACAATATCGATCATGTGAAATCATACCCAATCTCGAAATCTAGACTTATTTCACAATCCCCTTGTCCACTTTGCTCAATTATTCTCATCAGGAAGTTGAGGTAATTAGGTAATATTTCCTTCCAGAAATTTGTCCATCTTTGTCTTAAGTTTCCAATAATACCAAGTTTATCCAATTTGGGTCAGTATACTGAATGTTATTAACAAAAGATTGTATACTGTTTTTAAGCTTCAGCAGAATTCTTATCTCAATTTCCAATCAGATTCTGAAATTCTTAGAGGCAGAATTAGAATTCGCTCTCTTTACACAATTTGTATTGATATGTCCCTATTTTAATGTAAAGCAAGAATCATCCCATTATAAGGTCCACAGAATAAGGTCCAGAGATCAAGATATAAGCAAAATATTGAGGTATGTTCAGTAAAAATTATCCTAGTTATCAAACTCCAGCACAGTCACATTTCACCTTAAAATTCATCAACCAATCCATTTCAGAAAGCTATGATTTTTGGTAAAGATGTAGATCAATGTCTTATGAAGCTATTGGTTCAAGAATCAGGTCATTTGGATATCGTATGAAGAAGTTATGATCAAAAGAAACAAGACTATTTAGTATAGGAAAAACCTCAAATGCACGATCGTGCTTATGCACAACGGTGCGTTTTCTCTTCCATCACCAAAGTCACCGTCGTATATCCTCCTTCAACACTAAAGTCACCGTCGTGCTTATGCACAATGGTGCATTCCCTCCTTCAACATAAAAGTCACCGTCGTGCTTATGCACAATGGTGCATTCCCTCCTTCAACATAAAAGTCATCGTCGTGCTTATGCATGACGGTGCATTTTCTTTCTTCTTCTTCACTGAATCTAACTTCTTATTCTTCTTCCATTTTCTTATTTTTCCAGCAAAACACATTCTTAATTCATCTATTCCACATTTCTAACTCCAAATACAAACATTACACAAATCAAACTCCACTTTACACTTCAAAAATCACAAATCCGAAACTCCAACGCTTTTTTGTCTCTCTACTGTGTATTTCCATTCTTTCATTTGATACTTTTCTTCTCATTTAAACCCATTCTAAACACCACCGAAGCTACCCATCTTTCACACCTCATCCACAAATTTCATTTTCAATCATTCAAACATCATCAAACTCATTTGATTCATTTCCATGAACACTCAAATACCCACGCATAGCCAATGAAAAACAGAACATATATTCACTATGTTTCATGAAAACATCACTTACACCGAAACTACTCAACTTATATAACTTATGCATTTGTTTATTTCCAACATGTAAAACCTTATCACATCATTAAAAAATATTCACAGAACTTAGAAACTTAAAACTTTACTGACCTGATTCTTCAAACAAATTCCAGCTATGATAGTGAAGAGTAGGGTTTCGAAGGATGGTGGAAGAAAACAACAAGAATAGGTAGAAACAAACACTAGCTGGGTTGAAATGTTTGCATGCAGAGAATAACACTAATGTAAGAATCAAGACCAGTATTTTAGTGAGGAGGGTTCAGTGATTTCTGAAGAACACTAAAAAAATCTAAAGAACACAAAGTTCCAGTGATTTTCCTTTCAAAACCACTTGCTTATGCGTGTTATTAACACCTTGCCATTTTTCACCATGCGTGTGTACCACTTATCATGCATATGGGACTGCCACCTTGCATAATGCCATTTGTCTATTTGTTTTCTAATCTAAAATACTCCAAAAATTTTGAAATAATTCCAATAGTCCCTGAATAAATTTTCCACAACTTAATTGCATTTATAAATCCACTTTACCCAAAAAATGTGAATTAATGTATGCACAATTTATTTGTAGGCGTTGAAAAATAGTGCATTGAAATTCCTCAATTTTCTAACCCCTAACTTGGGGTGTTACAATTCTTCCCTCCTTAAGAAATTTCATCCTTGAAATTTATACCTGCTCCGAATAGTTGCATCACTAAACATAACATACTCCTTATCAAACATTTCTCTAATACACACACACACACACACACACACACACATATATATTGAGTGGATCTAGGATCAATCAGTGCATGCATGTCAAAATCAAAGTGAGAAGCAATACTAGTACTAACTTCAAGTGCGTCTTGATCCTCACGAGCTTCCAATGCATAAGCTCGAGTCGAAGTAGAAGGCCCAGCTGGTCAATCCACAGTTTCCAATTGAGTACCTGATTAGGTCTGTGCTAACCAGATCCTCTTTGTCCTTTACCACGTCCTCTGTTCCTAGCAGATGCATGAAAGACCTCCCTACTAGCTTGTGACATCTGAGACTATCCGAGGGGGCAACTAGCTATTTGATGTTCAGTACTGCCACAGAGAAAAAATTCTCCTGTAACTCTCCTACAAACGCCCCAATGTTGTATAAAGCACCCCAATGTTGTATAAAGCAATGAGGGCACTTTGGGGCACCATAACCTCGGCCTCTGGAGGAACCCCTACCAGAAGCAGTCGATGAGGGAAAGTTTTGTTGTTTTCCTCGAGTCCTAGATCTCTGGGTAACTTCCAGTATAGAGAAAGTACTTTCTTAACTTTGTTTTCCTGAGGAATGACCTCCTCTAGCAAAGCTCCTACGTTGGTTCCATTCTCTTCTGATCATCTCTTGCCTTCCAATTTTCACATTAGTCTGCACTAAAGCCTCTCCCTGAGCTGGAAGAGGGGGTGGCACCTCAGCTTCTCCTCGATTGTCTCCAAAAGGTCCAGATATCACTGGACGAGATTGCTTAGGGTAATTACTCTCAGCAACCTCGTCAACGACTTCACGTGATCCGTCCATCTTTAATTCTATAGACAAAACATGGGACAACCGCATTAGACCAGACACAACTCTTACACTCAAGTATATGTAGTAGTTAAGTGCTAGTTAAACCAGAATCGCCTAAACCATGCTCTGATACCAAAAAGATTTGATGCCCTATTACCCCCTGGGAGGATATTGCGAGCGCCACACAAACATAACATAACATACTGAGTGCGAAACATTTCGCGGAAGCATAACATTCAAAAATAAACATTCTAAAGCATACGGAACACTTTATAAATGCATTTCCAAAATCTCAACAACATACATTACATATCATAATTTCAAAAAACCAGCATGAATTAAGGTTATTACAACCCTTCAAACAAAAATTTAGGAATCATATACATTTGATACAGGTCCAAATCAAACTCAAAATACATTTTAGACAAAAAAAAAATCAGACTCTTTTGGCCATTGCGGTTGACTTGTCCCAGTCCCTATTTCCTTCTCTCTGAACCTACACAAGGCAAATCTACTGTGCTAAGCTTAGCTTAGTGAATAATAACTAAACTATGTTTAACCATAATTGCTACTGAAACATGTTACACAAAAGTATCTTAACATATTGAAATTAAGAACAAAATATCATTTATTAATGAAAACCCTTCCCATGCCAAGGTTAGTTATATTCAATAGCAGAACAGAACATACAGAAATACGGAACTGATTTTCAAAATAGGGTGTTAACCCATCATATCAAAATATTGATTGTTCTTATCAAAGCTTATCAGAGATCAAAACACAGCACAAGTTAGACTATAAATCTATAAACAGAAGACACCGAAGTGCCATTAGAAGAAGACACCGAAGAGCCATTAACAGAAGAAACCGAAGCGTCATTAGTAGAAGACATCAAGTGCCATTAACAGAAGACACCGAAGTACTAATAAAAGAAGACACCGAAGTGCCATTAGCAGAAGGCACCGAAGTGCCATTAGCAGAAGACACCGAAGTGCCATTAATAGAAGACACCGAAGTGCCATTAATAGAAGACACCAAAGTGCCAATAACAGAAGACACCGAAGTGCCAATAACAAAAGACACCGAAGTGCCACTAACAGAAGACACCAAAGTGTCAATAACAGAAAGACACCGAAGTGCCAATAACAAAAGACACCGAAGTGCCACA
This sequence comes from Erythroxylum roraimae, assembly GCA_027568915.1. Lineage (NCBI taxonomy): Eukaryota > Viridiplantae > Streptophyta > Magnoliopsida > Malpighiales > Erythroxylaceae > Erythroxylum > Erythroxylum roraimae. Next base: position 16,555,810 of record JAOSBL010000212.1, read on the forward strand.
GAAGCAACTACAGACCCTTTTAGGCATGCCTATTTACCCACAACTAGGACTTGACAGTTACAAAACCAAACAAGTTCAATTCATGAGCATAAAAATTAGTCAATCATATTTGTATGCTTCAAATATTTCAAACATTCATTATCCCAAGGCTCAGAACACAATCATCATAAAACATAATTCAATTCAATACTAAACAGAACCAAATAAAATGTGAGCATCCTAAACATTTCTGACAGCTTTGCAAATCATTTAATGGAGCAAAATCAATAGTAAACAAAACAGTTAAAGAAAAACCATTAAAACTTTCTTACTAAATTACTTACAGATATTCCAAGATCACTTACATACATTTACTTACAAAAGAGACCATCTAAATTACTTACAAAATTTACCTTCTAAATTACTTACTAAAGCTCCCTTATTGCTTATTGCCTCGAAGTCCTGGCAATACCTAGAGTTAGTCGCACGATGCGTTCCTCTATAGCAGTCAATACAAATATATATCACTATTGTGCATGATTAAGAAATCATTTATGCACATTCATGTATACTAAATATGTACAATGCATGTTCATGCCAAAAATACGGGTTTCTTATCCTTAATCTAATCACAATATCGATCATGTGAAATCATACCTAATCCCTAGTTTAACTCAAAGAAAGAATCATCCCATTCTAAGGTCCACAGATCAAGATATAAGAAAAATAACAAGGTATGTTCAGTAAAAATCATCCCAGTTATCAAACTCCAGCACAGTCACATGTCACCTTAACATTCATTAACCATTCCATTTCGGAAAGCTATGATTTTTTGTAGAGATGTATGTTAATGTCTTATGAAGCTATTGGTTCAAGAATCAGGTCATTTGCATATAGGATGAAGAAGTTATGGTCAAAAGAAACAAGACTGTTTAGTATAGGGAAAACCTCAAATGCACGATCGTGCTTATGCACGACGGTGCGTTTTCTCTTCCATCACAAAAGCACGACGGTGCATTTCCTCCTTCAATATAAGCACGATGGTGGTTTTTCTTTCTTCTTCTTCATCTAATCTGACTTCTTCTTATTCTTCCATTTTTCTTATTTTTCTAGCAAAACACAAGCTTAATTCATCTATTCCACATTTCTAAATCCAAATACAAACTCTACACAAATCAAACTCCACTTTACACTTCAAAAATCACAAACCCGAAACTCATACTATTCTTCCTCTCTCTACTGTGTATTTCCATTCTTTCATTTGATACTTTTCTTCTCATTTAAACCCATTATGAGCACCACCGAAGCTACCCATCTTTCACACCTCATGCACAAATTTCATTTTCAATCATTCAAACATCATCAGACTCATTTGATTCATTTCCATGAACACTCAAATACCCACACATATCTAGTGAAAAATAGAACATATATTCACTGTGTTTCATGAAAACATCACTTACACTGAAACTACTCAACTTATATAACTTATGCATATGTTTATTTCCAACACATAAAACGTTATCACATCATCAAAAAATCATTCAAAAAACTTAGAAACTTAAAACTTTACTGACCTGATTCTTCAAAAAAATTCCTGCTATGATAGTGAAGAGCAGGGTTTCGGAGGATGGTGGTTGAAAACAACAAGAATAGGTAGAAACAAATACTAGCTGGGTTGAAATGTTTGCATGCAGAGAATAACACTAATGTAAGGATCAAGACCAGTATTTTAGTGATGAGGGTTCAGTGATTTTTGAACAACACTAACGAAATCCGAAGAACAACAAGGTTCCAATGATTTGCCTTTCAAAACCACATGCTTACACGTGTTACTAACACCTTTCCATGTGTCACCATGCATGTGTACCACTTGTCATGCATATATGACTGCCACCTTCCATAATGCCATTTGTCTATTTGTTTTCTAATCTAAAATACTCCAAAAATTTTGAAATAATTTCAATAGTCCCCGAATAAATTTTTCACAATTTAATCTGATTTATAAATCCACTTTACCCAAAAAATATAAATGAATGTATGCATAATTTATTTATAGGCGTTGAAAAATAGTGCACTAAAATTCTTCAATTTTCTAACCCCTAACTTGGGGTGTTACACTTTGAGTTCTTGGTCATGCCTTTTGGGTTGATGAATGCACCTGCAGCTTTCATGGACTTGATGAATAGAGTGTTTAAGCCTTTCTTAGACCAATTTGTCATTGTCTTTATTGATGATATTTTGTTCTATTCTAAAAGTGACAAGGAGCATGAGGAATATTTAAGAATTTCTTTGGAGACACTGAGGAAGAACGAGTTGTATTCCAAATTCGACGAATGTGAATTTTGGCTAAAGGAAGTGACATATCTTGGACATGCGATTTCAGAGTAAGGAGTATATGTAGATCCGAGGAAGATAGAAGCCGTTGTGAAATGGAAAGCACCTAAGAATGTAGCTGAAGTGAGAAGTTTCTTGGGTATAGTCGGGTATTATAGAAGGTTTGTGGAGGGCTTTTTCATGATAGCAGCTCCACTTTCCAAATTGACAAGGAAGAATCAAAAATTTGTACGGACAGAGGAGTGCTAGAGCAGTTTTGAGGAATTGAAGAATAGGCTCACAACTGCACAGATTTTGACTTTGCCTTCTGGTAGTGAGGGATATATAGTGTATAGCGATGCCTCCAAGAAGGGATTGGGTTGTGTGTTAATGCA
>JAOSBL010000212.1:16558599-16570430 GCA_027568915.1 Erythroxylum roraimae
ACAAAAGAGACCATCTAAATTACTTACAATTGAATTCATCTAAATTACTTACAAAAATTACCGTCTAAATTACTTACCAAAGCTCCCTTATTGCTTATTGCCTCGAAGTCTTGGCAATATCTAGAATCGGTCGCTCTATGGGTTCCTCTAAAACATTTAGTACAAACACATATCACTATTGTGCATGAATAAGAATTCATTAATGCACATTCAGGTATGCTGAATATGATGATGCATGTTCATGATAAATTCTTGGTTTTCTAATCCTTACTCTTGTCACATAATCAATCATGTGAAACCATACTAAATTTCTCAATCCAGATTTATTTCACAACCAACATTCAGTTCACTTGCTCAATTACTCTCATCAGAAGGATGAGGTAATTAGGTAATACTTCCTTCTATAAATTTTTCCCTCTTTGTCTTAAGTTTCCAATGATACCAAGTTCATCCAATTTGGTTTAGTATACTGAAAGTTATACTCAAAAGATTTCAGGTTGTTCTTAAGCTTCATCAGAATTCTTATCTCAACTTCAAATCAGATTCGTAAATTCTTAAAGGCAGAATTAGAGCTCGATTTCTTCAGAAAATTTGTATCCCTATGTCTCTAATTTACTCTAAATCAAAAATCATCCCATTTAGATAACTACAGAGAAAGATATGCCCAAAATACCGAAATATGTTCAGTGTAGAGCAAAGTACATCGTGGCGAAGCTAGAAGTTCGCTGTGGCGAACTCCTTTAGAGAGGAATTATAGCAAAACTCTCACAAGTTTGCCGCGGCGAAACCTAGAATTGGCCGCGCGAACTTTACCCGAAAGGAATCCTAGCTAAGTCCTTCAAGTTGGCCGCGGCGAACCAAGAAGAGTTGGCTGCGGCGAACTTTAATAGAAATGAAATCCTTCAAGTTCGTCATCTTCAAACTTACTAGATTTTACACTTCATTCTTAATCAAAGAACACGTATCACACTTAAACCAATTCTTCTACTTCCATTTCAGCTCATCACAACTCAAACAAATCACATCTATATTCAAACACTAAAAACCAATGCATGCATGTGAATTCCTGTTCAACTTTCTCTCTCTACTGTATTTTCATTCTTACTACATTTGTTTCATTTTCGGCATTTTCTTTTCAAATTACCCAACACCCAGTAATCTCATATTCAATTCCAAATACTCTAACTGCTATCTTTATGCACTCACAACCTCAAGCCTCACCCAAGTCATTTAGTGAATCCATTCACCAAGACCATATTGCATAAACTTCTCATGCATGTATATATTTCCAACATAAAACATCATTCAACTCATGCATGAATTCATTCCCAACACTAACACATCATCAGAATCATTCACTGAACTCATAGAGTTAAAAATATCCCTTACCTGATTTTTCTACAAATTCTTCAACAATGAGAGTGATGATGAACAGGGTTCGGTGATGGTTGAAGAAGCAAGACTAATGAGAGAAAAGCAACTAACAGCTGAACCAACTTATTTATGTTGCAAAGGACATTACTGCTATAAGAAACCAAACTAGTGTTTTGATGATGAATGTTCAGTAACTTTTGGTGAAGACCAAACAAATCCAAAATGAAAACAACAAGGAGCTTCAGTAACTTTGCCTTACACAACCTGTGATATGTGTGTTACTTACATCTTGCAATGTGTCACTATGCATGTAAGCCATTTGTCAATCTTTAGCCATTTGTCAATCTTTAATCAGTCCACATGTCACCATGCATGTAAGTCATTTGTCAATCTTTAATCAGTCCACATGTCACACTAGGATTAGTCCAAATTTCAATATTTTTCCAAAAATTCACCAAAAATTTCAAAATAATACTAATAGTCTCCGAATAAATTCTCCACAATTTATTCGCATTTTATAAATCCATTTTACTTGGAATATGTAGATGAAAACGTGTACAATTTATTTGTATGTGTCAAAAATACATATGCACTTATTAGCGAAAACTCAATTATGCAAAGCATAAAGTGCACTGAAATTTCTCAATTTTCTAACTCCTAACTTGAGGTGTTACAATTCTTCCCTCCTTAAGAAATTTCATCCTCGAAATTTATACCTGATCCGAATAGTTGCATCACTGAACATAACATACTCCTTATCAACATTTCTCCAACACAGATATATGAATGAGTAGATCTAAGATCAATCAATGCATGCATGTCAAAATCAAAGGGAGAAACAATACCAACACTGACTTCAAGTGTGTCTTGATCTTCACGAGTTTTCAATGCATAAGCTTGAGTCGACGCAAAAGGCACAGCTGGTCGATCCACAGTTTCTGATTGAGCACCCAGATTAGGTTTGTGTTGACCAGATCCTCCTCGTCCTTTACCACTTCCTCTAATCACAGCAGATGCATGAAAGACCTCCCTACTGGCTTGTGACATCTGAGATTGTCCGAGAGGGCAACTAGCTAACTAATGCTCAGTACTACCACAACGGAAACATGCACCGTAGCCCTCCTACAAATACCCCAATGCTGTATAGAACAATGAGGGCACTTTGGGGCACCATAACCTCGGCCTCTAGAGGAACCCTTACCAGAAACAGTTGATGAGGGAAAGTTTTGTCGTTTTCCCCGAGTCCTAGATCTCTGAGTAACTTTCGGTGCAGAGAAAGTACTTTCTTGACTATGTTTTCCCAAGGACTGACCTCCCCTAGCAAAGCTCCTACGTTGATTCCATTCTCTTCTAATCATCTCTTGCCTTTCAATTTTCACATTAATCTGCACTAAAGCCTCTCCCTGAGCTGGAAGAGAAGGTGGCATCTCAGCTTCTCCTCGATTGTCTCCAGAAGGTCTAGATATTACTGGATGAGATCACTCAGGATTATTACTCTCAGCAACCTCATCAATAACTTCACGAGTTCCATCCATCTTTAGTTCTAGCATCAAAACATGGGACAACCGCATTAGGCCAGACACAACTCTTACACTCAAGTATAAGCAGTAGTTAAGCATTGGTTAAACCAGAATCACCTAAACTATGCTCTGATACCAAAAAGATGTGACGCCCTAATGCCCCCTGGGAGGATATTGCGAGCGCCACACACACAGAACATACTAAATACGAAACATTTCGCGGAAGCATAGCATTCAAAAATAAACATTCCAAACACTTAAAAAAAATACATTTCCAAAACATGTGAAACATTTCACACATGCGTTTCCAGAATCTCAAACAAACATACAATACATATCATAATTTCAGAAACCAGCCTGAATTAAGGTTATTACAACCCTCCAAACAAAATTCAGGAGTCATATACATCAGATACAAGTCCAAAAATAAACTCAAAATACATTTTTGACAAAACGAGACTCAGGCTCCATTGGCCATTACGGTTGACTTATTCCAATTCTTAAGTCCTTCTCTCTGAACCTACATGGGGCAAATCCACCATGCTAAGCATATAGTTTAGTGAGTAATAACTAAACTAAGTCTAACCACAACAGAAACTGAATAATGTTATACAAAAGCATCTCAACTTTCTGAAATTCAGAACAGAATAAGATTTATTAATGAAAACACTTCGCATGCTAAAGTCAGACATTTCAATAGCACAACAGAACATATAGAAATATAGAACAGATTTTTTTTAGAAAAGGGGTTAATCCATTAGATCAAAAATAGGGTTTGTTTCTTATTAAAGCTTATCAGAGATCAAAGTGCAAAACGAGTTAGACTGTAAATCCATGAACAGAAGTGGGTAACGGAACTTATGCAGAAGATACCATGATTGGCATCACTAAACAGAAGAGACCAAAGTCCCGATACCAAAGTGTCTAGAAGAGACCGAAGTTCTGACACCAAAGTGTCTCCAGAAGAGACCGAAGTCCAGACATCGAAGTGTCCAGAAGAGACCGAAGTCCCGACACCGAAGTGTCCAGAAGCAGCTGCAGACCCTTCTAGGTATGCCTATTTACCCCCAACTAGGACTTGATAGTTATAAAACCAATCAAGTTAAATTCACGTGCATAATAATTAGTCAATCATCTTTGCATGCTTTAAATATTTCAGACATTCATTGACCCGAGGCTCAGAACACAATCATCATAAAAAAAAATTCAATTCAGTACTAAATAGAACAAAAAAAAAAGTGAGCATCCTAAAGACTACTGACAGCTTTGCAAATCATTTAATGGAGTAAAATCAATTGAAAACAAAACTGTCAAAGCAAAACCATCAAAACCTTCTTACTGAATTACTTACAGATACTCAAAGATCACTTATATACATTTACTTACAAAAGAGACCATCTAAATTACTTACAATTGAATTCATCTAAATTACTTACAAAAATTACCGTCTAAATTACTTACCAAAGCTCCCTTATTGCTTATTGCCTCGAAGTCTTGGCAATATCTAGAATCGGTCGCTCTATGGGTTCCTCTAAAACATTTAGTACAAACACATATCACTATTGTGCATGAATAAGAATTCATTAATGCACATTCAGGTATGCTGAATATGATGATGCATGTTCATGATAAATTCCCAGGTTTCTAATCCTTACTCTTGTCACATAATCAATCATGTGAAACCATACTAAATTTCTCAATCTAGATTTATTTCACAACCAACATTCAGTCCACTTGTTCAATTACTCTCATTAGGAAGATGAGGTAATTAGGAAATACTTCCTTTTATAAGGTTTTCCCTCTTTGTCTTAAGTTTCCAATGATACTAAGTTCATCCAATTTGGTTTAGTATACTAAAAGTTATACTCAAAAGATTTCAGGTTGTTCTTAAGCTTCATCAGAATTCTTATCTCAACTTCAAATCAGATTCTGAAATTCTTATAGGCAGAATTAGAACTCGATTTCTTTAGACAATTTATATCCTTATGTCTCTAATTTACTTTAAATCAAAAATCATTCCATTTGAATAACTACAGAGAAAGATATGTCCAACATACCAAAACATGTTCATTGTAGAGAAAAGTTCGCCGCGGCGAACTCCTTTAGAGAGGAATTCTCGCAAAACTCTCACAAGTTCGCCGCAGCAAACTTTACCCGAAAGGAATCCTAACCAAGTCCTTCAAGTTGGCCGCGGCGAACCAGGGAGAGTTGGCCGTGGCGAACTTCCACAGAAATGAAATCCTTCAAGTTCGTCATCTTCAAACTTCCCAGATTTTACACTTCAATCTTAATCAAAGAACACATATCAAACTTAAACCAATTCTTCTACTTCCATTTCAGCTCATCACAACTCAAACAAATCACGTCTATATTTAAACACTAAAAACTGATGCATGCATGTGAAATCCTGTTCAACTTTCTCTCTCTACTGTATTTTCCTCCTTACTACATTTGTTTCATTTTCTGCATTGTCTTTTCAAATTACCCAACACCCAGTAATCTCATATTCAATTCCCGATACTCTAACTGTTATCTTTATACACTCACGAACTCAATTCCTCACCCAAGTCATTTAGTGAATCCATTCACCGAGACCACACTGCATAAACTTCTCATGCATGTATATATTTCCAACATAGAATGTCATTCAACTATGCATGAATTCATTCCCAACACTAACACATCATCAGAATCATTCACTGAACTCAGAGAGTTAAAAATATCCCTTACCTGATTTTTCTGCAAATTCTTCAACAATGAGAGTGATGATGAACAGGGTTCGGTGATGGTTGAAGAAGCAAGACTAATGAGAGAAAAGCAACTAACAGCTGGACCAACTTATTTGTGTTGCAAAGGACATTACTACTATAAGAATCCAAACTAGTGTTTCGATGATGAATGTTCAGTAACTTTTGGTGAAGACCAAGCAAATCTGAAATGAAAACAAAAAGGAGCTTCAGTAACTTTGCCTTAGACAACCTGTGGTACGTGTGTTACTTACATCTTGCCATGTGTCACCATGCATGTAAGCCATTTGTCAATCTTTAATCAGTCCACATGTCACTATGCATGTAAGCCATTTGTCAGTCTTTAATTAGTCCACATGTCATACTAGGATTGGTCCAAATTTCAATATTTTTCTGAAAATTCACCAAAATTCCAAAATAATACTAATAGTCTCCGAATAAATTTTTCATAATTTATTCGCATTTTATAAATCCATTTTACCTGGAATATGTAGATGAAAACGTGTAGAATTTATTTGTATGTGTCAAAAATACATATGCACTTATTAGCAAAAACTCAATTATGCAAAGCATAAAATGCACTGAAATTTCTCAATTTTCTAACCCCTAACTTGGGGTGTTACAACAACTGTTTTGAAGTAGTCAATATTCTATTTATAGATAATGAAAACACTTTATTTCCTGTTTGTTTCCTTTTCTTTTATTAGTTAAAAGTGTCAGTGGCCGTCTATTATATAGAATAGTAGATGGACAATTGAGCTTAGTGCTTTATTTAAAATAACCAGATAGATGAAAAATCAATCGATGAAAAAGATTATTTCCAATTTTGGTTCTTGAGATCGTGAGTTCTTGAGATTCAACGAATCTTCCATTACAAATTCAAAATAGGTCGTCAAGACCGAAAATCTATCAACCACTGATAGTTGTAGGTTGCATGATTTTTTAATTGGTATTTTAGTATGTTTTTAGTTGTTAATTAATTGATTCATGCACATTTAGGTTTAGAATTATGTTAGTCAGTTATATATTTTTGTTTTGAGTGTTATGTGGGTTAGAGCATGTTATTGAGCTTTAATTTTGTGTATTTGAGATGCCTTGATTGTGTTTGTTAGTATTTGAGATCAGATATCGAAGAATGAAGAAGATTTAGAGGAAGCCCGACAGAAGATCCTTGTGACAAAAGCGAAATGGACAGGCCACGATAGTGGCAAAAGCAAAATCCCAAGTGCCACGATCATGGCCTGGGGAGCCATTGTGGCAGAAGCAAAATCCCCTACGCAATAACAGACGCGGATCAGCTTCAAAACTCAACTTTTCGAGGAATATTTTGAACTTCTTGAGCTCAGGTAAAACCTAGTTCTTACCCTAAATAGAAAAGGCTACAGAGAGGGTAGAGAACCCTAATTTTTGAGTCTCTATTTGCCATCTTGAGAAAGAACACAAGGAAGAGAGAAGAAGGAGAGAAGAGAAGAGGAGCATCTGCAACTGCTGTCCAGCCACTCCAACCTGGCCATTTCAAGTTCTTTTCTACTTCCTCTTCTTTATTTACTTCATCTTGATGTATGAATTGGGTTTGAGAAAATTGAACATGTTATTAAAGATGTTCTAATTTCATTTTGGGATTGAATCTTGAATCATTTTGTGACCTATTTGCTTTTGATGTTAATGAAATTGTTTGGGTATTGTGATATTTGTGTTTACATATACGTTGACAATAAATTGAGAGAGTGAGTCAATAGTAATATGATTAGGTTAGGTAACGAGAGTTAATAACCTAATAAGTCACACGATTATCAAATCGATAATCATACGAAGAAAGATTTTGTGTGAGGACCCAATTGTCTATTAGATTGCTTAAGAACTAATTGGAACGTAGGCTGTTTTTGTTAATCTAGAGATTGCAAAATTGAAATTCCGGAACCAATTAGGAAAATTAGGGTTAATTGATTAGATCTTAAGAGAGAGTAATCAACCCTTCAAAATTCTAGGACCGATACAAATTTATAGAAAGTGATTAGGGTAGCAAAATGACGATAGATAAATCTCATCTTCTCATAATTCTTTGATCTTGTCTTGTTGCGATATCTCAATTGTTAAGTGATTTTGCTCCACTTTGATTTTACTTGTATTGATTCGGAATTTATTTTTCATTCAACCCCTAGTTGATTGTTTAACTTTTTTGGTTATCTTTATTTTCATTTAAATAACGCCTTTAAAACCTTAGACAAATTAGGATTCGATTAGTTCATAAATTTTTCGTGAAATTGGCACCTCATATACTATGCTATGACTTGTGCACTTGTAGAATATTGAGGGTTTTATAAATTGTAAAAGTTGCTCAACAACCACTCTCTTCAATTAAAATTAAATTTTGCAATTGATCAATCAAGTAACCATATGATATACACTTTCCATTGAAATAAGAGTTATATTATTCCCTTGTGTAAAGTTAAAAAGGCTTATGTGAAACATTGTTTGTTATATTACGTTCCAGAGTAAAGGATAAGATTAATATTTAAAAAATTGGACCAAAAGTTGAACCAATGACAAGAGATTTAAAATTTAAAAAGTTTAATCAGTATTAGATAATTATAAAACCGACTAAATATTAAATGAAGTTAAATAATTTAAAATATGATTGAAAGAGATTGTTCTTACTCTTCGAAAAATTTAAACTTTAATTAAAAAAATTAAATACAAATAAATTGACTTATTAATTAACAAAATTAATCAATTTTTAACAATAAAAGTTATTAAAATAAATCAAATTGAAAAGTTAAAAACCAAATCGAAAGACGATTCAAACTGATCAAACCAATTGAGTATTTTAATCATTGAGTAGGATCTTATTTGTCTATTTTTCCAAAAATTCAAAGATTAATAAACTCATTGTACCAACATTTTGTTTCAAACATTGTACCCACATCCTAAGGGAAAATAAATACTTAAGTCATCCACCAACGAATCAATAAGACCACCAAGACCCACGGGCCACACCGTGGCTGAAGCAAAGTTGCTTTGATCTAAATTGAACCGTGAGGATCAAACATCCTCGACACAGGAAAAAGTACCCAACATCCTAGACATTGTCATCTCAAGGGAATGAAAAATATGGTCAACTTGCCTTTGACAAATGTCATATGTACACGCGAACTAGTAACTGATATTGAAAATAGGTCTACCCCCTTTTTCTAATAACAAAGTGTTTTCTCAGAAACATACATGATGATTGAGCGAGTGAAAGTTCTACATTTGCCACACAAATTTCATTCAAAAGGGCGTTCAATCAACTTTCAACCACTGAAAACAGAATGCCAAATCCCTGACAACACTTTACAGATTGCTTAATCCAAGGTCACGCCAAGTGTCTCCATCAGTTTGTTGAGACTCCTGATCTGCAATGTAGAGCCAAGCACAAACAAAAGATGGCTGAATTACTGCAATTAAAAAGACTGCAACTGCATCGTGTGTGATTGCCGTGCAGAAGGTACTACTAATAACATGGTAGAAGCAGGAAAAAATAGGGAAAATGAAGAGATTTGTATTGATAAAGAAAACAGTCCGCATGGAGAGAACCAAAGTCCTTACAATAGTTTATAATGAAGTTTAACCTACTCTACCTGGCCTATTTTCTAAGTATTTATACTTGAGGAAAACTACCTGCAGAACATTGGGGTAATGGGGTGGGAAATAACCACTCAAGAGTGAAGGAGTGCGAAATAACCACTCAAGATATGTGCCTGAAAATACACATCCACTAAAGCCTCTATTCCAGCTAATTCAGCATCCACTTTCCCATATTTGCCTTTTTTATGGGAATAAGTTTTTAGGGGAGTTGGAATTCTATCAGTGCATCCCCCTTGAAACCTCACCTTGTCCTCAAGGTGAAAGAAAACTGCGCTGCTATAAGATCATAGTCTTCCCATGTAGCTTCATCAAATGGTCGATTAAGCCATTTCGCCAACTGCCCAAGAGTTGGATTATTTGAACCCTTGACCCATCGATGATCCAACACCTTAGCTGGAGTTAATGTGAGTTCCTGTTATTGTTATCTATCATTCGAAGAACTAAAGACTATATTACTGAGCTTTGGGCAATGAAGAACAGAAAGAAAACGTAGTAAGAAAAACAGAGACGAACAGAGTAGTTGAAGGACTCAGCAATACGTTGAGTTTTCTTTTATTCAGTATCGAATGTATACAACAACTGTGAATACAAAACATTTATAGCATCTCAATCTTCTAATTGTCATCTAAAATTGACACAACTAACTTTTCTTGAATTCTTTAAAACTGATTCTTTACGTTGCATGTCGTTGCGTGCATGCTAAGAAATCATCTCAACATCTGAATTTCTGAGACATTCCTTCTACATACTCCTCCTTGGATCAGAAATTCAGCTTTTGAATTCCCACCAATTTTCTCAATTGTTCAAACCGAGAAACATGAAAACCTTTAGTAAACAGATCAACAACTTGGTTTTCGGTACGAACATATTCAAGCTTTAGCTCTCCTTCTTGTTGTACATCTCTCAGATAATAATCTCTGAGCTTGAAATGCTTTGTCTTGCCATGAAAAACTGAATTCATCGAGATAGAGATTGCAGCCTGATTATCAACATACACGACAGTAGCAGACGTCAAATGAACTTGTAAATCTTCAAGCAATTTCTTGACCCATATAACTTGCTTTGTTGCTACCGTAGCTGCCACCAGTTCAGCTTCTGCAATCGAGAGCGCCACCAACTCTTGCTTCTTTGAGCTCCACAAAAAACAAGCTGAACCCAACGTTAAACAATATCCAGTCGTACTCTTCATATCCTCTGTTGCTCCACCCCAATCACTATCCGTATAACACTTAAGTTCACACCATCCTGTCTTCTCATATACCAGACCATATTCAGCAGTCCCCTTAAGATACCTTAAGACCCTCTTGACAACAACTAAGTGTTGCTTTCCTGGATTACTCAAATACCTGGAGAGCACATTAACCGAATACAGGATATTAGGTCTAGTGGCTGTAATATACATCAAACAGCCCACCATGCTTCTGTAATTCTTACTGTCTACCTCATCTCCATCTTCTTTCTCTATCAGTCTCTCTTTCAAACAAATTGGAGTGGATACTTGTTTACACTGATCCAACCTAAATTTCTTCAACACATCACATATACACTTCTTCTGACTCACTGCAATGCGCCCCTTGCACTGATGTATTTCCATTCCCAGAAAGTATTTCATCAACCCTAAATCAGTCATTTCAAAAGTGTTACTGAATTGTTGTTTCAATAACTTAATCTGATCTTCAAAACTTCCAGCTAACAACAGATCATCTACGTAAATTGAAACTACAACAACATCATCTTGTTGTACCCTTACATAAAGTGTTGGCACACTGCAACTTCTTTTGAAGTTGATTTCCAGCAGAAAGGTATCTATTCTTGAATACCAACATCTAGGAGCTTGCTTCAAGCCGTAGAGAGCTTTGTTGAGTCTGTATACACTCTCCTCCTTTCCTTCTATCACGAAGCCTTCTAGTTGTTGGACATAGATCTCCTCTTGCAGTACAGCATTAAGGAATGCGGACTTCACGTCCATTTGATGTACTTTCCAACCCTTCTCAGCTACAACTGCCAATAGTAGTCTGATAGTCTCGATCTTGGCCACTGGAGCAAACGTTTCTCCAAAATCCACTCCTTCCACTTGTGCATACCCTTTCACTACTAATCTAGCCTTAAGCTTGTTGACAGAACCATTGGAATTCAACTTGGTTTTAAATACCCACTTCAATCCAATGGCCTTTTTATCATGTGGTTTGTCTACCAAAGTCCACGTTTCATTCTTGTTGATCATAGAGATATCTTCCTTCATAGCTTCAAACCACTTCGGATTCTGTAATGCTTCCTGAATCTTTGAAGGCTCCAACATTGCTTCATTACTTTTTTCATAAATCTCTTCCAAACTTCTTGTTCCTATTACTGGCACATGATCAAAATCATCATCTAACACATTTGGAGTTTGCTCCTCCTCAGAGTTCCATTCTGATAGGTTCCAGAAAATAGGTAAGAAAAATGGATATATTGCTATTGATTTTCTGTAAACGAAAACAAGATAATCTGGTTTCGAGGACCAGCAACCTCCAGCCTAGGGCTCACACTCTCACAGTATACTCAAAGCTACCCCTCTCTCCTC
>JAOSBL010000212.1:16572712-16583276 GCA_027568915.1 Erythroxylum roraimae
TCATCAATATTCTTAAAGCACGATTTCATCTATAACATAATACATATACAAAACACTCATTGAATTTCATTTCATATTTCTAAATTGCCACTTAAGAATCGGGGTCCAACAGAAGGTGACTAGTCATACTCATCAATCAAGTGGACATTATTTTGATAAAATATTTGAAGATGAAGGTACATTTAATTATTTATTAATTATTACCATGTCCTTAATATTCCTTTAGTTTTAATATTACTTTACTAAATATAATGTTGCTGCATATAGAAGAAGTGATGCTAACTATTGATGATCTTGGCTGCAATGATTAGCAGCTCTCTTAATTTATCTAGTATGTGCTCTCTCTAGTCTCTAGTCTTCATCATGATTTTGTCTTGATCTTTTATAAATTTTATCATTTAAAAAATTTGCCTAATCTTTTCTGTAAATTATGTTATCAATTTATGAATTTCATTCATTATGGTTTATGAAATCTTAATTGTTATTAATCAATTGAAATTTATAACTTCAATTAATTGAATCGATCACTTTAATTATAATCTTTTTCTTTAATTTCCTATAATCATATCCTCCTTCATTAATAAATTTATTTTCATCTTATTCATTTCATTTATTATAAAATCTCAATTTTTATTAATCAATTGAAATTCATAACTTCAATTAATTGAATTGATCACTATAATTATAATCTTTTTCTTACATTTCCTATGATCGTATCCTCCTTCATTAATGAATTTGGTTTCAACTTATTCATTTTAACAATATATGTAAGTTTTATATATTCATCCATTATAAAATATCAATTTTTATTAATCAATTGAAATTTGTAATTTCAATTAATTGAATTGATCATCTGAACTATAGTCTTTTTCTTTCATTTCCTATAATCATGTCCATCTCTTAGTGTCACTCATGGCATATGACAAGATCTCCTTACTCATTTTCATCCGGAAGAATGCAATCACAGTCAATTACACTTATGACTCTGATACCACTCGAGCAATTCTTAGTTAGAAGGCACATGGGGATAACATCACTTATATGGACATTTTATATATTCATTTATTATAAAATCTCAATTTTTATTAATCAATTGAACTTTGTAACTTCAATTAATTGAATTGATCACTTTAAGTATAATCTTTTTCTTTTATTTCTTATAAGGATGTCCTTTTTTATTAATGAATTTGATTTTATCTTATTCATTTGATCAATATATATGCATTTTATATATTTATTCATTATAAAGTCTCAATTTGTATTAATCAATTGAAATGTGTAACTTCAATTAATTGAATTGGTAACTTTAATTATATTTTTTTCATTTCCTATAACTCTATTCTCATTTATTAATAATTTTAATTTAATTAAAATTAATTAAAATTTTTAATTAAATAAAATTCTATTAAAATTTCAAAAAATTAAAATTAAAAAAAGAAAAAAGTAGGTTCAAATCGACGCCCGAGCTCAGCCGTCTGTAGCAGTCATCGGACCCTCTGGAGGAATATGGAAATTTTCTAATCTCTAATTGGATAAAGTCTGAGGGTTGAGTTTTCACTTATTTGTGATGGTCCTCGCGCACGGCGGTTCGTTGTTTTTGTTTGGGTTAAGGGAAGGGAAGTTTGTTCATTCTTAACTCTTCGGATGCAAGTGTACTTCGGTTTCTATAATATGAAACCTTAGCTTATGTAATTTTATTCTTTTGATTAATGATAACTTTTAATTTTTCAATAAAAAAAAAGTCAAGCAAAGAAAAAAAATGAAGGGCTAGACAAGTAGACAGAAAAAACGAAATGGGTAAAAGCTTGATCGTGATGCACCAGTTAAATGGGGAAGATTCCAAAACAGATAAGGAAGAATCGGTCACTTTTACAAAATATTTAGTGTCAAAAGAGGTGGGACTGGGAATGGTATGTAAAAAGGGCGTACGCTTGTGAAATCGAATCGTGCAACCAATACCACAAGCAAAGCATAAGATTCAAAGCTTATTTTAATGGAGGAACGATAAAAAGTGAGAAATCACAGCCTCGTAAGTTGCACTCTCTCTTTTCCTTGCAACTTTTTTTCCACCCCACTAGAATTGACTAAGGTGAACATTTTACGAACACCCGTCCCTTTAAGAGATAAAAAAGCACAATGGTGAAAGCCTGTTCATTGGCAAAAGGAGAAGAAATTCAATTGTTCAAGAATTTGACTATTATTCTTCTCTTGGTGATCTGGTGTTGGGAAGCTTTATGTTTTGTTTTCATAATGACATTTACATTGGGTTCATGCTCGGCTCCGCTTAACTTAAAATTTGATTAACTTAAATCGATAATTTTTAAAGTTTTAGAATTTAAATAAAGTTTGAATTTGAGTCATCTTTGATTCAACTTGAACTTAAATATATTAAATAAAAACAACATTATTTTAAACAAAAACCATATCTCTAATTATTGATAAAGTTCAAATTTAAATTACAAATTTCGAGTTTAATTAGATTTCGAATAAGACTCGAATCTATTTAATTATTTTTAAACCTAACTCACCGATAATCATAAGCACCATTCATGTTTTGGCAATTTTATTTTTAAGTAAAAGTGATAACTTTTGATGAATGCACTCATTATTTTCAATCATGTAAAAATATCTTGCATTTATAAATTATTAAGTGTTGTTCCTATGCAATTTTAATGATAATTTATTTAAAATGGTTGGATTAAAATTTTAAAATATTATGAATATAATATAATTTAAATGATAAAGATAATTTGGAAAATAAATAAAATCAGAAAATGTGCTTTTTATTTTTCTTTATATGACAATTGTTCTAATTAATAAGGTGAGAACATAATATTTTTGTACTAATCAATAGTTATCCCCAAAAAAGGGAAATATGATGCCAAACTTTTAAAATTAGTTATGATTTTATTTAGAAATATTTTTTTTTTGAGGGAGATTTTATTTAGAAATTGTTTTCTTAGGTAAAACTTTTTAGTGTCCTATTTAAAAAAAAAAAACTTTTTAGTGTCCTATTAACCATTACCCAAAAAAGAAAGAAGAAAAGAAAAGTAGGCCCTCTCTTGCGGTGGCAAAGAATCAGCAAAGATATGTTCTTGCTGGCAGGGACCACTCTCCTTGGCGTTCTCGTAAATGTCAACTCTTACTAAGAATAGGTGCGTCATTCGATTAAAGGCAGAGTAACGTGCCACATGTGCATATTCAGCACATGGGCATGGCGTCTTTATTAACTCTGCGTACATCATGCCACGTTTCGATAAACGGATCTGGGGGGGCCAAAGTAGATACGTCCGTCAATCCCCACATCACGTGCCACGTTGTCATCGAACGAAAAGAACAGGATTTCCCAAGATCTGACGAAGCCTACTTAGATCCCGGCTTTTGATCTCCTGCTTTCTCAGCAAACCTGTTCCACGTGGCAGGGCTTGAAACCTTGACTTAATCCACGTTAGCACTGCAAAGGCGCTATAATTTTTTTTTTTGTGTTTTTTCGCTCAACTCGTCTGCCTCAGTTATCCGTTGAAGCTCAGTGTTTCTCCATCGCTTCTCGGTTCGCCGTTTCTGGACCAGTCAAGTCTTCTCTTCTAGCTTAGGCCGATAAACTAGACCCTAAATTTATTGAAAAATGCCTTGAGCTCACTTGTTTCTTTTGATCACTCTTAAGTTTGTCTGCTCCAACCAGTATTCTAAAACTTGGATCGGTCATCAAATTGGAAATCTTACTGGTCACCGGTTTGATCGATTCGACCGGTTCAATCATCGGTCGAACCTCATCGGTCGAACCGGTATGACGTCATAATTATGCAATAATTATATTTAATTATATATAATATTAAAAATATTACAAAAAATACCAAAAAAAATAAAAATAATAAAAATTGTCAAACCGGTCAATTGACCGGTTTTCACCAGTTCGAACTAGTCCAATTCAAGACCGATTTTTTTGGGTTAACCGGACCGGTCAACAAACCTGTCACCGGTCGGACCGGTGGGTCCGGTCCGAGTTTGATAACATGGGCTCCAACTTGATTTTTATATCTTGGACGTTGGAGACTGAGTGAGAGGTAATTTCTTTAATGTTTTAAGTCTTTCAGTTTTTTATGCTCTCATATTCGAAAGAAGTTTCCTTTCCTGTGGAAGTTTTTTTCTGAGAGGTTTGATGTTCTCTACCGTGCAAAATATTTCATGTCCATGATTTAGTCTGCATGGGAGGATTATTTTGTGAATATAGTTTTTAATATTAAACTCTGGTTTCTCTGTTTACTCTCAGTTGTAAAGCTGAATAGTTGGAGCGGTGACTAAATTAAACAAACTAAAAACAGAGAAATAAGAACATGGAGCTTACAATTCTTGAACATACTTTATACTTTTCTCCTTCCAGTTTATTTCCAAGCAGCTTATATTTGGTCGTGTTGATTTTCCGTTTGATAAGTTTCTGTTTTCGTAGAAACATTCACTACGTTCTTTTACTTTTTAAAAGGAAACCTGGGGACACACGTTGGTTGGTCTCTTATTAATTCTTTGCTCAGACTAAAGAGTGCTCTTTTTCTTCACCAGATCTTTTATTCATAAAGCACCTTATTTCCGGACCTAATTTCACTTTGGTGTAGTACTTACTGTTTTTTTCCCCTCTAAATTTCAATATAGTTTCCTGTGGAAATCCAAGGGGAAAAAAATTACTTCCAAGATTGGTTTCGTGTTTAGATTGACACATGCTTATTCCTTCCTGCTTGTTAACTTGTCAACAAAAGATAGAATTTACGGTATGATAATGGTGGACTAACAGATAAGTGCTGTTATGTCTTCAAGCCAAGTACACGCAAATTATCTGTTTTTAATGGCCGCTCTTGACGCATACATAATAAAACAAATCAGTCGTTCTCGCCTTTAATTTCCTTACTTTATCTTCTACTCTTTTTCTGTAAGCATTGTGCTCTATGTTACTCAAGTTATAGAAATACTGTAATGGTTTCTCAGGTTTTTGTGGATTGTGTGGTACTTAAATATCTTTTTCTGTATAATTTCTTGTGGTGTTATGTTCGAAGAGGTTGTTTCCTAGAAGGGAACAGGGTGTGCAAGATCTCTCGTGGAACAAGGAAGGTTTTCTTACGTATCGAATTCATTGTTGGTCTTTTCAAATCTGGTTGATGTGGATAGTTCATAGTAACAATAATGGTCCCGTGACAAATGGTTCGGCGGAACTCAATGGTGATATGCAACATGATCAAGAGGAAGTACGGGATGGGGTCACAGGTGAAGGTCGGGGGCTCTCGGAGGAAGATGAGTCACGAATTAATGAGGACATGGAAGATGTTAATGGTGTTCAAGTTCACGGTGTCATGCAGAGGCCGCAACAAGTAGTTCGAGGGCCCTTGGTTCAGTGGGATAGGTTTATACCTCATCTATCTCTAAAAGTTTTGCTGGCAGAAACTGATGACTCAACTCGCCATGTTGTTACCGCACTACTTAGAAATTGTGGCTATGAAGGTATGCTTCTTTACGCAATAAAGTTCTTGCCTGTGACCTTATTTAATCCAAAGATTATAGGTAGGCACATCTTAAATTCTATTAAGGAGAGAGAGTTGTAACTACTACACGTATGATGAATAATAAAAGTCTCATAGAAACTCTTAATACCTATTTTCCGACTTTAGAATCTTAAATGAGCTTACTGCTCAGGTATTTGGCTGCATTGTCATTGTACATGTTCACAGTGAACACAGAGGAAAGTTAGATCCCATGTCTTCAATTTTTTTTTTCTAAGCGTCTATTTGTTTATTGTTTTCTTTTTGAAATTTAGTAAAAGAAACTTATTTTTCTGAGTTTATTCCAGTTTTTTGTAACTTATGAAAACTATACAAATTAGTTTTTATTTTCTTTATTTGTTTTTTATCAATATGATTTATCATGAGTTAAATATATATTATTTAAGTATTTGATATTAATTAATTTTTATAATTGCTTCAAATTTAATTTTTGGATAATAAAATATTTCTAAATTGAGTAATTATTTAATAATTATAATTTAAATTTAAATTATCTCAAATGCATAATTTTAAATAAAATTAAATTTAATAATTAAATTTTACATTAATAAATAAATAATTTTTATAAATAATTTTCTCTTGTTAAAATATATTTATTAATAAAATATAAATTTTAAAAATTATCATTAAATATTGTATAAGATATTAAAATAAAATAATTTAATTCATTCATTCATAAAATTAATTTATCTTTAAATTTTATCTTATTTAATTATTAATAATACAAATATAACTATATTAAAATTATCAACCAAGCAGGTTTTTATTTTTGTTTAAGAATATAGAAATACAAAATAAGAAATAGAAGAAAAAAACATAATAGGAAAATGAAAGTGAAATTAAACAGCCCTTAAGTTATTTACCTATATAAAAAGGGTATAAATGTTATAACGCTTCTTTACGAAAGTTCTATATGTGAGCTTATGTCACTTTCATTGAACAAAAATTATATTTTCATAAATCCTATCTTTAAGGAGACATCAATGATGGAAGAAAGTACTTTTAAGTATTTTCAACAACTTGACCTTTTTGTACCTATCCTAAACCCATTTTTAACATCTAGTTATGTGTCTATCTTAGAAAATAAAAAAATCACTCCTCCCAAAAACATGTTCTCTCCTATGTTTGTGTTATCAAGACTTTTAAAGATATTTAATAGTGTATTTCAAAAGAACAATTGTTCTAGACTTGAAACAAGTCCAAGAATCTAAAGCAAACTCTTACAATGAGTTTATGATAAGATCTTATTCTTCTTTATATACACAATTATTTGAAACACCCATAAATGACATACATCTTATTGTTGTTAGGTAAAGTGCTAGAAAGTGCACCAAGAGACCACTATATTTAGTGTCCCATTATGTATCACTTAAATACCTGCTACCAGCCTATAAAAAGTTCATTACGAGTCTAAATACTATTTTTATTCTCTATATTTTTTTGAGGTATTGTCAAAAAGGGGATGTAGCAATGTTATGAGAGAAGAAATGGATGAGTTAGAGAAGAATAAGACATAGGAGATTATTGATAAACCAGAGGGGAAGAGCATAGTTGACTGTAAATGGATCTTCACATTAACATATGAAGTTAATGGATCATTAGAGAGATATAAAGCATGGTTAGATGCTAAAGGGTATACTTAAACTTAAGAGGTTGATTATTAGGAGACATTTGCTTGAATGACAAAAAAGGAATATTTGTTATTCTTGGCAGTTCACTTTGATTGGTAACTTTTGCAGTATGATAAGAAGAATGCCTTCCTTCGTAGAGATTTAGATGAAGAAATCTCTATGAACATCCCACTAAATTTTAAAGAAAATATAGATAATAAAGTTTGTAGCTTCAAAAAGGTTTATATCGATTGAAACAATTTCTCAAAGCATGATTTGGTAAATCTGCTAAAGATATAAAGGGTTGAGACATAAATAAAGTCAAAGTGATTATACTATTTTCATCAAGCACACAGTTGCAAGGGGATTCATAATACTTTTAGTGTATGTTGATGATATTATTGTAACTGAAAATGATGAAAAGGAAAAAGAGAAATTAAAACAACGATTAATCAAAAAGAGGAATTAAAACAACGATTAATCAAGGAATTCAAGATAAAGGAGTTTAGAAGTATTGAGGTGGAATATTATGCACAAAGGGATTTTTATATCTCAAACAAAAAATGTGTGATTGATCTCATGAAAAAGAAAATCAGCTTTTGATAGAAAGATGTACTAGAGGCTAGTAGGTAGGCTCATATATCTTGTTCATACTAACTTAACATAAAATATTAAGGTAGCATATTTAGTCATTTTATGCATGATATAAGAATGTCACATCTACAAGCTATGTATAGAATGTTGTATTACTTAAAAGGCAATAAAGGGAAAAACTTGTTTAAGATGAATGATCACCACACCCTATAAGCCTTACATTGATGGAGAGTACGCAAACTATGCAGACTACTAATATTGCTCATAACCCTATTCAACATGGTAAGACAATTTAGATTGATATAGACATTTCATCAAGGAGAAATTGGAGGAAGAATTCTTATGCATGTCATATGTTCCATTGGTAAGCCAACTAACTTATGTTTTAATGAAGGGATTGAATTGTTCAAGTTTTCATGATATTATTTCTAAGTTGGGAATGAAAAAAATATCTATTCCTTATATACAAGCTTAAGGAAAGAAAATCTTTTGATATCTCAAAGATTTTAAGATTTTAGGAGATTGTTTCTTTTTTTTTTCCTTATATTAAGATGTATATATTTGAGTAATTCAAAATAAATTGTAAGAAGGATTATTTTCCTCTTATATTTCATATCACTTCTTACTTCAAAACAAAATGACTTTGATGGCAGAGTTCTTTATCTTTGATGCTATACCTTTTTTAGGTTTTTGCCTAAATTGGTTGTACTAACTTCTTACTGGTATGCGAAAATGGGACTTAGTTGACTTAATTTTAACTAGGCATTAGCCTAATTGTTTTGATGTAGAGATTCGTCTGCTAATTTCTAGATAGTTTGGCAATACAAGATGTTTACTTAAGATAAAGCTAGTTATTTTTTAATAGAGATCCTCGGTGATCTGTGGCTATTGGATGGACATATCACCAACAACAGCCTCTTAGAACACTTATTGTATGACAATTTAGTCCTCTTTTCATGGTTGTCACTCGTACTCTTATGTCGATTTTGAGTAATTTATGAAACAGAAAATATACTGATCAATTTAGCAGGGAATTCCATGTTACTTTTTTGCTCTTTCTTTTGAGAAAGCTGCGTATATATTTATATCTCCTCCTCCTGGCAGTTACTGCAGTTGCAGATGGTCGTCAAGCTTGGAAACTCTTAGAAGATCGGACCAATCATATTGATCTTGTTTTAACTGAGGTAGTCCTGCCTTGTTTATCAGGAATTGGCCTTTTATGCAAGATTATGAGCCATAGAACTTGCAAGAATATCCCTGTGATTAGTAAGTATATTCCATTACTCCATTTTCTTATATTTGATGCACTTCTGTTTTACAACTCTCTTCTTAACAAATTGATACTTGTAACTACTACACCCGATGAGTTTTATGTGTAGTGATGTCAACTAGTGATTCCATGAGCATGGTCTACAATTGTTTAACAAAAGGTGCCGTTGACTATTTAGTGAAGCCTATTCGAAAGAATGAGCTTAAAAACCTTTGGCAGCATGTTTGGAGGAAGTGCCACAGCGTGAGTTGATACAATTATTCTACTTTTGCATTATCTATATCATGAACCAATACTGCACTGTAACTACAGGTCTGTACTCCATATATGCATAAACACCAATCATCAGCTATTCTAACTGAAAAATTAAGGTATCTATTTTTACCTATTGTGCTCTCATTTGATTTAGTTCTATAACTATGTTATATGTTTTCTCCCTCTTTCTCTCTCTCTCTCTCTCTCTTATTTTAACCATAATCTACTATTTCATCCGTATCTTTTTCTTTTGCAGTCATTGTTCATCCTTCCACCAGTCTATTGGTAGTGGGAGCGAAAGTGGTGTACGGAGACAAAAATCAACAAAGTCAAAAAGTCCAGGGGAGTCAGATAACAACACTGGAAGCAATGATGGAGAAGAAATTGGGACAATCGGGGATGTAGGGGACGAAAGCGATCATGGCAGTGGCACTCAGGTATTGTACACTTTTATTGGACAAGCTAACAGTTCTTTGATAATTCAATTTGAGACATTCTTACGATGTAGCTTCACTATATCTATAAACCCCTCTTATTCTCTGCTTATTTAGTGGCAAATATGCAATTCTTAAAGAAGTGTGCTTAATCATTGATACTTTGTTATATTAGGTACTTATCTCGCAGCATACTTGCAAATATTTAAACATCTATTCCCTCTTATCTTCTTTGATTTAAAATTTATGCAAACTATTTTACGTAAAAAAACCTTTTGTGCTACATTATTTCCAAAAAAACTCTATTTATAGAGAACAAGTCCAATAAGAACTGAGTTTTGTCTGATATGTGCGCTAAAGATTGCACTATTAACATTTTCCTCTACTTTCCTTAAATGATCACATCATATTAGGCACTTATCTCGCATTATATTTTAAAACTCATACAGGCAATTCTGAGTAGAAATCTTGTCTGTTCATTAGAGAACATAAAATTCACTTTTAAATCAAAATCAAATACAAGGAATGTTAGTAGTGAATTTTGGCAGAGCGGGAGTTAGACAGGTGTCTATTGTGAAACTTAGGTTAATCTCCACCAATAATAACAAATTCACTTTGAGCACTATTGCCTAGGTGAGTAAAGTGTGAACGATTGTACTAAAAAATCACACCAGATAAATTTTCAGGAAAGACTAGAGGAGTCACAAACTGTAGCACCCCACTCCCGACCAACCCGAACTCGACATCGTCGGTGACGTCCGAGTCCGTGCCAGCGGAAGTGGCGTGCTAGAGCAAGCACTCACACCCCATCGATCGGTATAATGCGGAAGCAGAAAACAGTTATCAGTTGGGCCA
>JAOSBL010000212.1:16594748-16605934 GCA_027568915.1 Erythroxylum roraimae
CCTTTTGGGTGGGATAAAGAGGTAAGCCTCCACTCCTATGCTTAGATCTATGGGTTATATTCTGAATTCTGAATTTTTTTCTTAATTCTAAATTTTATAATGTATGTATATGCCGTGTTCGTGTCCACCAAATTTAGAAGTTGGTGTGTCCCCGTGTCCGTGTCTGTGTCGTGTCCCGTGACCGTGACCGTGTCGTGTCCCGTGTCTGTGCTTCTTAGCCTCCCCCTTGTACATGGTAGGCAGATTCGGGTCACTGGCTTGCTCAACCAATTCAGTACTTTTTACCGCACGGGTCTCCTTCAACTGTTGCTTCTTACTTTTCCCTTTACACTCAAATGGGTTATGGCTAAACTTCCTGCATTGGTAATAGTAGCTAGGAAATGTTTCAAAGATCACCATTTGTGTATATCTATTGCCCTTAGGCAATTTTACCTCAAAGTGGGTCATGGGACTCTTGGACACATCCCGCTCCACCAGTAACCTTGCATACTCGATTATAGACTTCATACTAGTGACCTTATCGATGCACAGTGGCTTGCCGATTCTGGATCCCAATTTAGATAATCCTCTGCCATTCTATAGTTCTAGAGGCACATTGGGAAGTTACACCCATATTGATACTTCTATGAAGTCCTTGTAATCGAAAGCAGATTCTTGGGTAAGCTTCTTAAGCAACAGAGTTCTTCCAAACATGATATAAGGACCTCCAGCTAAGACATTGTTGCATTCCTCCTCAGTATCAAATTGGAAAATCAGCCATCCCTGACTGTGCGGTAGGATTCTACAATGCACATTCCATTTGGTGGTTAGCCCTTCAACAACCTTCAATCCAGGGAATTTTCTAGTGAAACACCCCACTAAACAATGTCCCTATGTTTGTTCAATCTCGGTTACATCTTCCATTTCTATAGTAACCTCATCATCGACTTGCATATACTCAAGTTTCATGCCTTGAGTCATCTCCCTATTATTTCTGAATAGGCTGACATAAGATGGTTTCGTGTTGCCTTCATCCTGCTTAGTTGTGGTTGGTTGTGGCATTCGATCAAACACCTTTAGTGTAGACTCCTTAACTTCGGATCCAACAGAGTCAGTTGAGTCGACACTCCCCAACTTAATATCCTCATCAGCTGTGGATGCATCCTCACCCCAGCTCTTCACACAATATCCCAGTAATCACAACATGTTATTTAGTCAGGAGCGTGCCTAGTCTGTTCGCAAAAGCCACCTGCTCTTGTTCACGAGGCTTACCTTGCTGGAGTGTTCTTCTTTCTCCAACACTGTGTATTCCCGTATCCACTTTCGCTACCCTCGCCTCGACATTCCTGTTCCCCACATTGTTCTTTGTGGTTGCGATTTTTAATGGCTAAATGTTTGCCAAGCCTACCTCTCGCATTTCCCTTTCGACATTTTCCAGATTTCCTACAAGTTGTCTTCCCGGATTCTCTACTTGTAGCCCTATGCACTCTGCTGTGATGTCTTTCCATTGTTCTTTTTCTTTCCCATGTCGCAACCTCGAAGAGCCTAGGAGGGATTATCCTACTCGTAAGGTGTACAGTGTCTGCGAAAACCACCGTAGTCGCCAACAATCAGGCCCGACAGGTTGCCCTAAAACTAGGGCGGTCGATTGTTCTAATCTACCGGATGTATCCAACAAATCCACTTCAGAATCACTAACTCACTCAAGATTAGTCAGAAAATGATGTATAATTGGATTGCAATGTGGGCAAACCCTGGTGGGCCACGTTCCTGATGCTACCCACTCAATTTTTGGGAATGTGCTGTCTGTCTCCGAGTCATCGGATCATATGATGTGTTTTAGTCTGATGATCAATTATAGATCTATCCAACATGCATATGTGAGTCGGAAAAGACATCGTTTTACTGCCCAAATTCCAAGTGTTTCAAATCATTTATTATCAATTTTGAATTATGACGTTGATTTGTAATTCCAAAATAAATAAACATTGAAAATTTACAAGAATAACATGTCCTAGAGAAGTTTTAAATGGACTACGTAAATAAATACATAAAATTACAAGAGTTCTTTAGTAAAACTTAAAAGACGTAGGGGCACGAGTGCAAAATAGATAACTATATAACAATCGTCTGAATTGAGCACACGCGCATACACACACGCTTCGCTTCTCTTCTCTTCTCTTCTCTTCTCACTTAACATTTTGAAATAAGAGGGAGAGAGAGAGAGCAGATCATGGGCTGGTTTCTCTGTTCTGGAAAGTCAAGAAAGAACGAAAAGAAGAAGAATAGGTCTGATGATCAGGTCCCATCATCTTCAGGTGTGAATGCCACTTCTAAAGTTTGATTCCATTTTTGCTCGCACTCGCTTCATAATTTTAAACAATTCTATCATTTAAGATTCTACAATTCTATTAGAACGGCCCACATTCATCAACTTTATTTTCGAGCTATGAAATAAATATATTGATCTGGATTCAACCCGTTTGTTACTATACAAAATAATGGGAACTTTTAAGTGTTGATGCAATTTAAATGCAAGCTCTTCTTTGTGCGGAAGGTGACTTAAATTCGGTCCCAATAATTTCTATCATGTTTGAAGCTCTGGGGTTTCTTGTAATTCGAAAGCTTCACAATCTGTCTTCAATATACTAAGGCCTCACGCTGTATATCGAGTGCTAATATATTAAAACATATCTTCAAGGTCTATATATTTATGGGTAAAAGAATAAAAACACGGTTTGCACTTTAGGACGAGTGGCAGCGTGATTTGAGTAATGGAATCAGACGATTATCACTGGACTTATAGAGACGTAGCTCGTGAAGTTACCTCTCTCTTTTCTTTGTGGTTTTTGAGTTTGTACAGGGAATTGTGATTACTCAAGACCTTCGATTCTTCATCTGTGTTTCATTTCAATGGTAATTGCAGATTTTAAATAACTAATTATACTAGGGTCAGGCTGCTCAGGCTTTTGCAATTTGATCCTTAAATAATTGGTTGAAGCTAGAAACGTATGTATCCTTTTTAATGTTTTCTATCAATTTTTCTTGAAATATTTTTTCATATTATTTTATTGTCCAATAATTCAAAGTTCTTTCAAATTTTGGGTAACTTTAAAATTTTGATTGTCTACAATTCAGAACTGTTTATATTTTTTCTGATGTTATGGTAAGCAGCTTTAAATGCCTTTTCTGTCCAATTGTTTATTCAGATGAAGTGAAGGTAACCTTGACCTTGGATGTTAAGAAGGATAGTACTAAAGAGGGAGGCACTGATCATATTGCAGCACATACATTTACATTTTGTGAGTTGGCTGTTGCAACAAAGAACTTCAGGGCAGATTGTCTTTTGGGTGAAGGAGGTTTTGGCCGAGTATATAAAGGAAGGCTGGAGAGTACCAATCA
This sequence comes from Erythroxylum roraimae, assembly GCA_027568915.1. NCBI lineage: Eukaryota > Viridiplantae > Streptophyta > Magnoliopsida > Malpighiales > Erythroxylaceae > Erythroxylum > Erythroxylum roraimae. The sequence continues at coordinate 16,598,130 of JAOSBL010000212.1, forward strand.
GGTTTTTTGAACTAGTAGGATTTCTCTTTTCATAATGAAAAGTTTCAAAGGGTTAATGCAATGTACCAAATCTATTTGTGTAGTTCTGGGTCAAACAATGCCCGTATATCCTTTATTGCCTTGTGATATTCCTTTATGAAATTTAGCTCCATCTGATGGAAAGTTATCCGGACAAAACTGTTTATGGACCACTCCAGAAAATAAACAGAAGAACCGGAATAACTTGATGGCTGAAAGGATCAGAATGAACATTTGAGAAATTGACGTAATTACAAGGGAGCCCATTTAGCCAAAGACTAGTTTGCTGATTCAAATTTTATATTGAACTTGTATTCATTTTTGCGCATCATATATTACTTCATTGCAAAAATAAATTTTTTGTGCCAGTATGGCTATCCCCACCATTTCGTGAGACTGCTTCTGTTAAGACTTCTGCAACTGTAGCCACTATACTATCCTCACCCTTACCCTCACCCTCATCCTGTGCTGAATGTGTGGTTTTCTCATGGCCATCAGAACATTAGCACCATTAAGGGCCATAACGTATATGAAGGACAACATAATTCATGGAATGCCTCTCCAGATTTGCATCTCCATTTCTATTTCATCATTCTTGTGTTTTGAACTCTATGCAAGGCATTTTAGCTATAGCATACCCTGCTTCATGAAAATATTTTAGCCACAGTGTCAAATCATACTTGGTCTGCATATCATCAGCAAGTCATGCTTGTTTTAGGATCACATTGAAGCTATATATCTGCTTCTTGTTGTTACCTATGAAATGGAGAATTAGGTAGTCAAATGCAGCAGAATTTAAGGTGCTGTGTGTCCTCCTGGCGTGTATAAATGTTTTTCTATTCCGTCTCTTTTATTTTTTTAGTCAAACTGCAATAAAGTTACTTTCTTCATCATAGGATCTATTGATTGGTTATAAATATTATAATCTGCTTTGAGGATTTTCCGGGCATGATTGACTTCTTGTAAGACGTTATTTGTTTGATGTGATGTAGGTTGTTGCAATCAAGCAACTTGATCGCAATGGGCTACAAGGGAACAGAGAATTCCTTGTTGAAGTATTGATGCTAAGCCTACTTCACCATCCGAATCTTGTTAACTTGATTGGGTACTGTGCTGATGGAGATCAAAGACTTTTGGTTTATGAATACATGTCGTTAGGATCTCTGGAAGATCATCTACATGGTATGTTCACAACTTGATAATTTAGTTGCTACGCTGCAGAAGTTTCAGACCCCTTGTGTGTTTAACTTGCTGGAATAAGTTGCGTTTAACATGCAGGAATAAAGTTGGAAATTAGTTAATCAGTTGTGGAACTTAAATTTTGAGATTTATTAAAATAATACATTACGAAAACTTTGAGCCATATCATTTTTACAGTACTAATAAAAATGTTTAGTCCTCATATTGGGTATAGTTTGGGAAGCTTACAGATATTCTACATTTAAGTGATTGTATTAGTTCTGACCCCTTTTTTTTGCAAAATTTGCCTTTTGACTTACATTTTATTGCTGACTGCAAGTGATTTTTTTGCACGTTTAACTAGAATTTTAACATGCACCAGTAATTTTCTTCTATTGCATTTGTATTTTAGATCTACCACCTGATACGAAACGACTTGACTGGAATACAAGAATGAAAATAGCTGCTGGTGCTGCTAAGGGATTGGAGTATTTGCATGATAAAGCTAACCCACCTGTGATATATCGTGATTTAAAATGCTCAAACATTTTGCTTGATGAAAATTATCATCCCAAGCTATCTGATTTCGGGTTGGCAAAATTGGGTCCTGTTGGAGACAAGACCCATGTTTCCACTAGAGTTATGGGAACTTATGGATATTGTGCACCTGAATATGCAATGACGGGTCAACTTACACCAAAATCGGATGTATACAGTTTCGGTGTTGTGCTTCTTGAAATTATTACTGGGAGAAAAGCTATTGACAATTCCAGAGGCGGTGGTGAGCATAATCTTGTTGCATGGGTAAGTTCTGATTTGACATAGTTGTAGTTGATCATGGGGCAACTGCCAACCTTTTGCCCACAGGGATAGTTGCTGATTTATAAAGGTTGCTGAAGAGGTGTTACTGCATTGTATATTTGCAATTTGGTGCCACTATTTACGTTATGCAGTCCAACTGTTGCAATTGCTGTTTAAGTGTTTGATGCTGTTAGTTTAGCAACTTTAGCAATGTAGGTAGTTTTCCTTGAATATTGTCTGATGCTGTTAGCATGACACAGGCTCGGCCTTTGTTCAAAGATAGACGGAAATTTGCCCAAATGGCTGATCCACTACTCCAGGGGCAATATCCTGTGAGGGGCTTGTACCAAGCTCTTGCTGTTGGTGCAATGTGTGTTCAGGAACAGCCTAACATGCGACCCCTCATAGCGGATGTAGTTACAGCTCTTACTTATCTAGCTTCCCAAAAGTATGATCCTGAAACTCAGCCAGTCCGCACAGTCTCCTCAACTCCTAGAATTAGAAGGCAACAGTGAAGTTGGTGGGAGAATTTGTAGAAGGAACAGTTTATAGGACTCATTCTATACTCAGGAGCCAATGATAGCATTGCAAGCTTCGTTGCTACAGGATGTCATCCTGTGAACAGGTTTATATCCATAATGAGCTCATTGGGATGGAGTTCAGCAGCGTTCAATTTTCAGGTGCGCATAGAATGTTTAATGTGTGAAGTGGCAGTTGCACCCACGAGTTCTCTTTCCACAAGCTTTTCCCTTTTGGTTTCTCCATCTTATGATTATTTTTTTATTATTATAGGCGATAGCCCTCTCCCCAACCCGTGCATGTGCACAAATTTTTATGTATAATTGAGCTTGGGCTCTGTATCTAAATCTCCTCCAATACAATTGGTCCACCCTTAAAGAGCATCAATTATAGCGAATTGTTATGCCTGTACATCCGCAAGTGGAAATTTTGTCAAATGATAGTATGACTGCACTGCAGGCTCCGAGATACAGTAGTTAAAGTTACAAGTTTACAGAATTTCACTAGTTCTACAGCTATATACGGTGATACGTTGCTCAAGAACAATGTTCTCTTATTATTATTATTATTTTCATCATCTGTAAACTGGATAAGAGGTATTGTTACAATCATTTTATATGGCATACAGAATTATCATATTCGACCAAAGATTATACAATTGTTTCCTTAAGGGTCTCCTGTTTCTTTTCTTTTTTTAACATTCTTTTCACCTATAAAGAGTAAAGACTATTATTACCACAGCTTAATGAACAAACAATAAATGGAAATAGCTCTATCTATCAACGGGACTGAAGAAAGAAGAAAAAGAAACTAATCTACACTCTTGAACTTCCAATGGTACGCCAGAATTATCTACCAGGCTCACGCTGCTATATTTAATTACAGTGAACCTAATCGTCTACTCGTTTTCCCTAACTGAATGACCATTTGGTTCCTTCTGCTCAATGGCTGGATTCTGTTCCCCAGAGGAAGACTTGCCATTTTCTGCCTCACCAACATTAGCAGGTTTTCCCTGTTTTATCCACTCTATATGCCAGGTTGTGCAGTCCTGAAAAGCGGTAGATTCATTTATAAGCAACTACGTCACCCCAATGGGTAAATAAGCGCGGAAGTGCAGACAGCAAAAGGACAGGAAACGAATGTTATTGGACTTGCTTTCTTTCGCATCCCTTTTCTGGAAACAATTTTATCTAATGCGCAAACACAATTTTGAATGAGAATAGAAAATACAAAAGCATATTTTGAATGGATTGAGAGAAATGAAAATAAAGTGCTTACGAGGATACCAAATAGAGTGAACATTGATTTTAGTTAACATCCAAATACAATGAAATGCAATTCAAAAACTATAATACAAATAACCTATCAATAGCAAAACTAGAGTTGCATACATCCATGAAGACTTTTCTCCTTAGGCAAATTGACTACATAGCTAGGGGAATTCTGCGTTTTGAGTTGACCAGATTGGTATTGTAGGGTTGCCTCCAGCATTGACTCTACCATAATTGCTCGTTTCTCCATTTCAGCAAGAGATGCCATAGAGTATCCATACTTCTCCTCTTTGTCATGTTGTGAAACTCAGGTTAATTTCTACTAAGAATAACAAATTCACCTTGAGCACTATTGCCTAGATAAATACAATGTGAACGATTGTACTGAAAAATCACACAGGTAAATTCTCAGGAAAAACTAGAGGGGTCACAAACGATCCCATTTAAAACCCAACCTCCTAGACAGAACTTTCCTAGACATGCAATTTAATAGCACAATAATTCACTACAACTATACTCGACAATGGTTATTAAATAGACAAATAATGAACACCAGAATTTAACGAGGTTCAGCGAATTATGTCTACTTCTTCGGACACTATTAAATTGATATTTCACTATTTTCAGGCAATAATATAAGTGAAATATTACAAAAGGAGGGAGAAAATTTTTGCCTTAAGGAAACATAGGCAATTTTTGGGATGTTGAAAAACTAAAAGGAGGGTTGTTTTATAAGTAAAACAACCTCCCACAAATATATAATTTCTCAATGTGGGATTTGCAATTGTGGGATGAGCCACAATTCTTGACAATTTAACAAATCTCCACCTTGGTGAATTCTACACGTTCAAATCTCTAACATAACTTATCTTTAGTAGTGTCTTCAAATGCGCTTTAAAGTACCCATCTTCAATTTTTTGCAATATTGATCAAGTCCAAACAATGTTGGAACTTGATTGCAGTCACCACCTTTGTCAACATATCAACAGGATTTTCAGTGGTCTGAATCTTCTAGATTGCTACTCCACTGTCTTCCGGAACCTATTGTACAAAGTGATAACGGACATTGATATGCTTTGCCCTTGAATGGTGGCCTTGGTTTTTTACTAAAAGCATAGTACTATGACTATCACAGTGCACTTTGATATGCTTCTATCAAACCCTTAATTCACCAAGCAATACTTGAAGCCAAATTGCCTCCTTCACAACCTCTGTAGCTGCCATATACTCTGCCTCCGTAGTCGACAAAGCAACTGTTGATTGTAAGGTAGACCTCTAACTGATTGGCTTTTGTGAGAATAAACACATAGCCAGTAGTTGATCGATGCCTGTTTAAATCACCAGCATAGTCAGAATCATAATATCCGACTACTCATTGATCATCTTGCTTATCCCGCTGAAATACCAAACCAACATCTACAGTGTTTAGAATGTACCGTAGAATCCATTTCACAGCTTGCCAATGTTCCTTTCCAGGATCGTGCATATACCTACTCACAACCTCAATTGCCTATGCAATGTCGGGCCTTGTACACACCATAGCATTACCAATATTTGTACGATCCTTTTGACATGTATTCCCATTCTGCATCATTCTTTGGAGACAAAGATGCAATAAGCTTGAAATGAGGAGCGTGCGAAGCATTGACAAGCTTTGACTTTTCATTCAAGCCAAAACGTTTTAATACCTCTCTCAGATACTGTTTCTGAGTCAAACAAAGTCTCCCTAATTCCTTATTTTTGCTTATCTCTATATCGAGAATCTTCTTGGCTTCACCTAGATCCTTCATTTCAAACACCTGATTCAACTGAATCTTTCATCTCTCAACTTCTCTTAGATTCTTTGAAACTATCAGCTTATCGTCAACATACAGGAGAAGATAGATGTAGGATCGATCTTGTAGCTTGCGAAAATACACACAGTGATTGTATTTGCTTCTTATGTACTTTTACCCTAGCATAAACTTGTCAAATCGCTTGTACCACTGCCTCAAAGATTGCTTCAATCCGTAGATTTTTCAAGTTTGCACACCACATTCTCCTTTCTGGCAACTTTAAAACCTTCAGGCTGATTCATGTAGATTTCCTTCTCTAAATCTCCAAGTAAAAACGCAATTTTTACATCCAATTGAACTAGTTCCATATCAAATTGTGTTACCAAATTCAACAAAATTCAAATAAATGATTGTTTTACAATTGGAGAAAAAAATTCATTATAATCAATTCCCTCTGTTCAAGCATAGCCTTTGGCTACCAGCCTTGCTTTGTAGCAAACATTATTCTTGTTAGGAAATCCATCTTTCTTTGCATATACTCATTTGCATCCAATTGCCTTTTTTCCTTTGGGAGACTAACTAGCTTCCATGTCTGATTCTTATGAAGGGAATGTATTTATTCATTCATGGCTATCCTCTACTTATCTTCTTCTGAACTTCAGACTGCTTCTTTATAAGTGGTAGGAATGTCATCAATTTAAATTGGAGATGTACAAGCCACCATATTAACATAACAAGCAGGTACTTGAATGTTCCTTTTTGGCTTTCTCAATGTAATTGGTAATTATTGTTGTGGAGGTTCTTGGGTTGGAACCTCTTCTTCATCTGGCTCCTCTTCTACCACAGGAGTTTCTGCATTTGCTTTATCATTTACTGGGATAACAATTCTTCCTTCAAACTCCACCTGTTTTAAAGTACCATCTATCTACTCAATATTTTCAATTGTCACCTTTCTTAACATGGTAGATTCATCAAAGGTAACATCCTTGTTGAAGATTATTTTCCTTGACTCTAGGCACCAAAGACGGTATCCTTTCATACCAAAGGTGATCCCTATGAAAATTGCTTTCTTTGCACACGTATCCAACTTCGACTCCTTAACATGATAGCATACAATGGAAGTAAACACATGTAAGGAATTATAATCTGTAGCACATTTTCCAAACCATTTTTTCAAAAGTGTTTTACCACCAATAGCAATTAATGGAAGACGATTGATGAGATGACATGCATATGTAACAGCCTCAGCCTAAAATTCTTAGCCCAACCCGGCATTGGACAATATACATTGAACTTTCTCCAGCAATGTCTGGTTCATGCGTTCTGTCACCCTATTTTGTTATGATGTTTCATAGACTTTTAAAAATGGATCACTCCTGTACTCCCCACCATTATTTGTATGGAGACGCTTGATACTTTTGCATGTTTGAGTTTCCACCATCTTCTTCCATATGAAGAAAACTCCCAACACTTCATGTAATATCCCACTATCCCATATTAGCGGCTAGGGCCCTAGAATAGAGTTCATGAGAGTTTATTGAGAAATTAGAAAGTGCATTTCATGCTCATGCATAATATAACATACATATACACGTGCATATTGATTTTTGCATATTAAAATGATTGTATATGCATTCATTGACATTTTCCAGGTATGATTGATTTATAAATGTGATTATATAGAGAATTGTGGTTTATATATGCTGAAAATTGATTTGGTGATAATATTTATTGATTTGGAGTTTTTGGTGAAATTTAGGAAATTTTCAAAATTTTTGGTATTTCTGGACTAGAAAAAATGCCAAGTGACAAGATAACTGATAAGTAGTAATAGAAATAAGAGTCAAACGATAGCGGAAAATTTTATAAATGGTTTGGTGATTTGGAGACAAATGGACTAGATGTTAAGAGACATTAGTTATTTTAAGAAATTGATTTATTAAATTGGTTATTTAAGTGGTAAGTGTTATGACACATGTCATGACACTTACCAAACATTTGTTACCTTGCCTTTCACGATTTTTACCTAATTGAAAGACGATCTCATGGTCTTTCACCCATTATTTTCGTTACTTATGCTCCCTTCTTCCTTTTCTTCATTTTTTTTCTTCATCTACAACACTCTCTTTGTTGGACCCCGAACTTTTCGTAAGAGATTAGAACCATTGAATGAGAAATTTTGGTGGTTGGTCACGAGTTAAGAACAAATGAGTGAAGAATTTTTGAAACAAGAAATGATAGA
>JAOSBL010000212.1:16614575-16629609 GCA_027568915.1 Erythroxylum roraimae
GTTCTCTTATCGTAGGATATGTACTGGAATGACCTACGGGCGCTCCGGTAGGTACTCTACGGTAAGGGGGCGCTACAGTAGTAATGTTAAAGGAGAGTTTGCAGAAGAGGCATGCAATTCAAAAGTAGCGGAAACTTGTAACAGAATTATGTTGATCAAAAGTCTTATACAAAAATCGATCTTTTGAGTATTCTGAGTATTTGATAAAGATACTTTTCTTTTTTTTTGGGCCTAGTTTCTCGTATTTATGAGAGAGATCATAAATATAGACAACACATTCCAAAGGTCTAAGAGTTGTCATATTAGGTTTTCTACCTATCTACAACTCATACGGAGTGCTTGTAACTAATTTTGTAAGCACTCGATTAAGTATATAAGTGGTTGTTAGCAATGCTTCACCCTATTAGTTGGTTAGTAAATTTGCTTATGTCATTACGGACCTAATCATTTTTAGTAAGGTTTTATTATGTATTTTTGCTACGTTGTTTATTATGTCTTTTTGCTAAATTTGTTTATTGTTGTTATATGTTTCTCACTATTGAAATTATGGGGCTAATGTGACATATTTTATAAGAACTTATATATTAAAAATGTTGTACATGAAATAGGGCTAATATGAGAAGTACTTGTATTATATATGAAACTTTAATTAATATATTTTAGTAATTCTATTCATATGTAAGTACATATGTAATTACATTCAAATTGAAGTTTTCAACTTATGACTATATGCTTGAAAAGGCAATCATAAAAAGACAATATCCTAAGTTCCATTCGACAAGCTTGCGAACAATGTGAGAATCATAAACCTATAAGCTTGTAACGTTGATATTCATAAACTTGTAAAGATGAGATTCATATAATATAGGTCATTAATTTTGATATTCATATAATGTAAACCACTAAAAAGAACAAGATTCATTTAATGAAAGTAATTATACAAAGGAAAATAATGTATCATAGTTTGAGTCATGTATATAATGGCTACCAAGTTGTATCATTCTACTACAATGTCGCAATTCTAAATCACAATAGATCCAACTAGAATATTACATAATATACACAAAATAAACAAATTGGATCTAACTGGAATATATAAAAATATACAAAATGGATCTAACCGAATATTGGATATTAGATCCAACCAAAATTCTCTACAAATGAGAATTGGATCCAACTATACTTTTTTACAAACCAGAATTGGATCCAACTAAAAATTCGTACAAAATTGACAATTATGCACCCAAAAGATATTATATCCAACCATAATTCTCTACAAACTAACTAATGTACAACTAATTGTCATTTACACTTAGTTGACTTCTAATTTGCATGTTAAAAGTTTATTAGTTTACATTAGAAACAACTTTTCATTTAGAAGCTCGATCTTGTAATTGTTGTTATGTAATACTTAGGTCTACCTTCCCCCTCTTCCCTCTTGGTTGGAATGATAGTTAAAAAGTGTTTAGATCAATTGATCCAAATGCTCTCTTTCTTCTCAATGGTAAAGATGTAAATAATGTTAAAAATAAGGTTAAAACAATAAATTATTCATGTAACAAAGACATAAAAAACAAATAATATACATGAATAATAATATATGATAAATGACAATTGTGTTAAACTAAATTCAAGTCCACTACCTTTAGAAGGTTGTCTATTGGGAATTAAAGAAATTGGTTAAGACAATTTTTGTTATTGTTGGATCTTCATTAAGCCTAAACGACTGTCCAATATTGAAATCTCATCAATTATTAATTACCGAGAAATACATAAATAAACCTCAACTCCATCTTAACTAGAAGAAAGTCAACCAGATTTATAACTTCTCTTGTTACAACCAGTTTTGTCACATTTTCCACACAATTGGGATTTCCCCTTTTATAATAGTCTATGACGATTCTTCACTCACTTTTATTCATCTTTATCTTTTTTACTATTCTTTTTAGGCCATCCAGGCATAACTCTTTTCAAAGGTGGATGTATGTCTTTATGAATATTTGGTGGCAAAATTTTTGCACTATAATTGGTTGCAAGACATTCTCATAAACTTCCATGAACCTCCCTCTATGATAACACTCATCTGCATACACCTATAGTTATTGTTTTGCATGAAAAATGACACTAATCATATGACTACAATGATACCCGTAGACTTCTCCTTTCTTATAATAGCAAACCTGCTCCTTTCCCCATTGGACAACATGTGTGTCATGTCCATTAGTTAATTCACACTTCTTATCCCCATTCCAAATAACTCTCCATTTCATTGCTTTCTTTTTATTCTTATTCAACTTTCTCATCAACTCAGGTGTTATCACCCCCTCCCCCCTCTATCTCTTCGCTTACTCCTTGAGGTTAGATTGTTTCTACATTAACTTGGTTCTAACAATCTCTAATATGCTAATGATAAGGCAATCTTTAGCCACCAAAATCCAAAATTTTAGTCTCTCACTCATGTTGTTGTCAACAAATGGACATTTAGACTTAATGCTTTGGAAAGCCCTACTCCATGTTTCCTCCCGATATTTAACTAAGTCCTATACATATCCAAGTGCAAGTTTGTTTAATTTGATGAGTCTATCATCAAATTCTTGTGGGAATGTTGCCTAGGCACAATTCCAAAATGCCTCTAACACATCCTATATGTAGTAGAGGATAATACTTCATTCTTGACTCATATGAATGCTTGTAATTAAAAACAACTAGTCAAAGCATTCATAGATGAAAGTATGTAAAAACAAATTTAAGTTGGATGAATTACCTTTTGCATATCAGGAATCATAGTTATTCCTTCACCATCTCTAAACTCTAAATTAATGGATAATTGCTCTATAAACTATGTTCATGTCTCGATATTCTCCACCTTAACTACTTCCCTTACAATTGGATAGTTGCCTCAGTTGCCATCAACTCTTATATCATTTAGAAATTGTCCTTGGTACTTTTTTTTTTTGGAAAATATCCATCTATACCAATTTTTTAAAAGATTAAATAATTCCATAACTAAGGATTAGGAACATTGTATAAACATCCCTTGTTAGTGAGCCAAGATGGCCCTATCTAACATAATAAGGGACCAATATATAGACCATGCTATTATAAGATTAAATATAAGAAATGGTAAGTTTAAAGCTCCATATGTTCCCCATGTGGGTAAAGAGCTTGTAAACCGCAAATATATCTGTCATGTCTTCTTATTGTATACTTTATATCAGTTTCAACTATACTTTCCTTTTCATATTCACTCACCCATCTACTTTATTTCCTACATGTTATGGTGGTTGTATGTGATCATTTCTTCAAAGCTAAGCTTTGACTGGATCTTTCCATGCAAATATAGGAAGAAGTTGGTAAATTCTATACCCATTCTTTATTGCATCAAAACACATATACATTATCTTGAATATCAATTTATCTTTTTCCTTTCTAACTTGAAGCTCTACCATAGGACCTAGATTCTTTTTTTTCAACTTAGAAATATAACCATAAAGCTTCATGTATTCGTTATGTTGCTTTTTTGTTTTTGCTTTAAGAACCTTCCTTCTTGCATATTTCCATATGCTGGAATTAACAAAAAAAAATTAGTTTCTCCCTAGATTCTTCAACCATTTTCTTGATTTTAATGCTTGGCTTGTTTAGGATTTTTTTCTTGAAGTGTCTCATGATAAAGTTAGATGTAACTAGCCTTGGCTTATTTGTTATATTGCATTTATGCTCTAGATTGTAAGTTTTTAGCTTCAAGCATTTATCTTTTCTATCACATAAAGAATACAACTCAAATGGACAACCATTGATGCAACCATATCTTATCCTTTTTGCTTCATCCATCTTGAAACTCAAGCTAAATCATGTTACTACTACATAATCAACAGTCACTTCTTTGAAGTGTTTAGTGCTATCAACCACCATCCCTAACATCTATTCAGCTACAATAACTATAGTAACATATCTATTAGTTTCACTAGGTTACCTCATAGCAACATATGATTCTTCACCATTGGGATATTCATCATCAGCTAAAAAAGTCCCAATGTCAAAAGAGTCAGTATATATTATATTTTGACACGCATCAACACTAATGCTAAAATCCAAGTCAGATTCAACTCTATCATGACCACCCAAATCATCTCTATCCTGAGCACCCAACTCACCTCCATCTTGAGTACTTATATCAGAATCACCACCATCACTCATTTTAGATTTACTACCAGCTGATTCTTTATCTTCGAAATCACCTCCATCATGCACTCTAACATTAGTATTACCTTCCATATCCACTCCAACATTAGTATTACTTCTCAAGTTAATACCAAAATCACTATGACTTCTCAAATCAACTCCTCACAACCCAAATCAACATTAACATCGCGGTGAACTTCCAAGTCAACATTATCACATCTCAAATCAACTCCTAAACCACTATAAGAACCCAATTCTGCAACCATCTTAGTTTTATGACATTTATCATGTTACATTAACATATGTATGGATAGTTTTGTTTCATCTACATGCTCCAAATAAATATTAGTTGTACTTTGTACTTAACAACTTAATCAAATCCAATGCACTTTGATTAGATTCTAACCTCCTCAAACCTTCTTCCAAATCTTTCTGAGGAATCAAATATCATGCACTAACAATATTTATATATCCAAAAATTGCACCCATTTCATATAACTTTCTCAACCTTATATAATCCAAGTCCACATTGTCAAAAACTTACAGTGGCTTACCAATATACTTCAATATACCTTCTGGAATAAAATCTCCACCATGAAATACCATCATACTAGCTCTTTCATTTACCGTCATCCTATGTAGATAAATTTGAAAAAAAATAGTTACTATATAGACAACATGCTATTAAAATTTAATATATGAATATAGACCCATATTCAAAGAAAACAACTTGTTGGGCGTATTAAACATTATATTACATATTCTAGAAGAAGAAAATAACATCCTATATGATATGCCAATGTTTGTATTGAAGTAGGTATAAAATTTCCATCAGCTTAAAGGTTATATGAAAGAAGGTGCTATACTTTTGAGTTATAAAAAGAAACCAAATTACCTAATTAAAACCAAGTTATTGAACATTCCTCACAAAGTATTTCTAACTAGTACCTATGATGAGCCACAAAATACTAAACATTCCTCACAAAATATTTCGAAAGACTCAGATTCCCCCCTCTTCAACAAGACACAACATTAACTCAAAATATAGCCTTATCCGATTCAGGAGATTGATAGCTCTATATGATGTGCCTCTAAGCATGTTCAATATCTTTTTATAGATCCAATAATTACTCAATCTTATGAGATGGCTAACTTTGAATCTAAAGTCACTTACAATGCCTGTTAAAGAACCAATACCAAATCCACTTGATACGGGATCATAAGTAATATGATAAATTAGTTAATCACATTTCAACTTCGACCCTTCCACCTGTTATCCATATTTACACTTCAACACCTAATAAATCAATAGATCATAAACTTACCAATAGTATCAGTTTGCAACAACTTTACTATCACTAAATGAATTGTTTGATTATATACCAACTTTGTTACTAAAGTTATCTTCTGATACAAAAGTATAACTATTCTTTATCTTTTAAATCAGGAGCATTACAAGATAGCATGTTGAAACCTGCAAAACCTACCTAATAGTATAATCCAAAAGCACTTCAAAACATTAAGAACTAGCAAAATCCACCTAGCTATTACTAGAAGGAAACAACCTTATGCTATAAGATCTTAGCTTCACTAAAGTACACAAGTGCATTACTACTTATTCACTCCAAGTTGGGTTATACCTTGCCAATGAACACTCACCAATCACCTTATTATAATTTCATATAAACATATCCAATATAAGAATTGATCATGTTTTTTTTAAATTTTCTAATAAGAGTTAAACTTGCAATTCCTACTTATGCTTTTTTAAACTACGGTGGTATTTCGTAATCCACTAAAGATATTGCCAAATTCTTAAAAATAGAATTTATTTAACATAATAATAGAGTTTAATCATAATATGATACATGAGGGACCACAAGATGAAAATGTTGGACCACTAACTTTTAATTTAGTAACTAGAAACGCAAGGGATCATAAGGTGGACCACCTTCCTCCACTGTCTCTACCTTTATAGACAAAAATTTCAGCACTATAAACATAAAATATTTTTTATTCATGGGCTATAAACATAAAATAAATAGAAAGGTATGAGAATATCGTACCTGGACTGGAGGATAAAGTTGCAATTAGAGTAAAGAAAAATTTTCTATAAACTAATGAAGATCGACGAAGAAGAAGCAAGAAAAATAAATGATTATTGAGGATTTGCTTGAACTGAAGAAGATATAGAAAGCACGAAGATTTTAAGGATTTTCTGCAAATTAGGAAAAACTGATGAAAATTAAGGATAAATATAATCAGGGATAGATGAAATTAGGTTTTTGGTTTTAATTTTTGGGATTTAAATTTTTTAAAATAATTAAAATTAATTAACTAATTTAAAACAACAAATTAATATTTAATTACGTAGCAGCTAACCTTATCTAGTATGTCTAAGTGGCTCAACTTAACAAGACGTAACGTTTACTTGATAAAGGAATAAAATAGAAGAGTGAATATTTTTGAAACAAACTGGTATCAATGATAACCGTAAGGACTATCTTAAATTTTTTGCCAAAAATTTGGAGACTAATTAACCTTTCACCAAATCTTTAAATACAAAACGTTCTTTTTACCTTTAAACAATCAGAACAACAATTATTGATGAAGAATCACCGTTGTTGGTTGGGACTTGCGAGGGACCAGATGATCAAAGGCTTGTGAATCAAAACTCACAATGGGCTAAATCTCAATTTATAGAACTTTTAATTGACAATTAACCAAAAGCCGACTGACAACGAGGATGAAGCCAATGACAATTTACGTTGGCCGAAATTACAAAGGACGGGAGATTGTAACCAGAAAATGCCAAAAACTACATACATTTGTAAAAAGCGGTCTTGTACAGAAAGAACCAAGCCGACAAGTAGAGAACTCGACATCTCTTGCCCGCTACTGTTGAAGAAAACTAGACAGATCTTTCAAAAAGTATAGGATCCTAAAGGACTCATTCTGATTGTATGTATGGGATTGTAAAATATAGACATGCTCTAATCGAGAAGTTTTCAAGAAACTCATTTTAGCAAGAACTCTTGTATAGAATCAGGACTTGCAAGGATGTCAAAAGGTCTGCTTCCTAGAGTGTCCTTAAGGATGGTAATTTGCCCTTCCTTCAGAAGAATATCTTCATCAAGGGCCTCTATCTTCTTCTTCAATATGTTGACTTCTGAATTCAACAACATGTTCTTCTCATTGTATTGCTTCACTTTCTCCCACATCAAATCTCTCTCCTCCGAAACTTTTGGTAAAATTCCCTTAACTATTGTTAGTTCCTTCTTACATTCTAGCAGATCTCTTTGAAGCTGACTTATATTATCGTCCTTCTTCAGCACCTGTTAAAAACACATCTATTAGTGCAGGATAACATCTATTGTAACCAGAATCAAGCCTTTACAATGAAATATACTAAACGATCATTCTTCCTAAATTAACATTATTAGCTCCACAAATGTACCTAAACATGATCGGTACATAAACTGTGTTCCAATCATATTAACATTAAAGTAGAGATGCTATTCATACCTCAAGTTCTAACTCTTTGAACTTGTGATTGGCTAAGGAAAGGTTGTCCAGAGCATTTTGGACTTCAGATCGGAGCATGTCATTTCCCCTGATAGCGGCAGCCATTTCAGCATACAACAGCTCAACTTCACTTTCTTTTGAGTACAGCTTTTCTCTCAGTAAAGTAGTAAGCAAGCTTTCGGCTTTAAGCTCAACTCTTACATTCTGATGTCCAAATGGAAAGAAACATGAGAAGAAGTATTCTACAAAGATAACCTTTCACAACTTTGTGTTCCAATTTCCAAATTGCACGAAATCAACATAACAAATAAATTCATGTTCAAAACAATTTTAACTTTAATGTGCTTGTTAACTTAATCAGAGTAACTTACATCAGCAGTTTGATCATCTAGTTTCTTCGACTCACTGGTCCATGGTGTCTGAGGTTTTAAAGCAACCATATTAGACTTCTCCTGCAGCAAAGAAGATATTGTCTGCAAACTCCTCGTGAAGCTTTCTGTTCTACGCTTGAAGCCCTGAATCTTCATGTCAGATTCAACAAGAAACTGCCCATCTAAACCGTTGACAGCAAACTCAGTACCCTGCTTTGACTCTGAAAATTGGCCAGCTTTTCCTTTGACGTACTCCAATAACTTGGAACACAGTTGGGCGCTTTCATTTAGCATTCCTAGCCCTTGATTTTGCAGATAGCTTACCCGGGTCTGCACTTCCCTATCTAACTTGAAAGTTAAAGCATCTATCTCTTTTCCATTATCCTTCAACCGATTCAACAGATTGATATTCTCATTTCGAAGAGAGTCAACTTCAAGCCTACAAGATTCCACCTCCCTCCTCAAAGTCATCTCCAGCCCAGTCAGTCTCATTTGCTCCATTTGAATTTTTGCCACTTGCTTATCAAACTTGTTCAGTGACTGCTTCGTCTCAAACTCCTCGCTAAAAACTTGTCTCAGCCCAACAATTGTCTTCTCTTGGTCACTACAGGTTCTTAATAATCTAGTAATGGACTTCTGCATCTCTTTGCATTCGTTGTCCTTCTGTTCAAAATTTCTTTTGACACAATATAGATCGTCCTGCACTGCTGTGTATTTCTCTTGGAATTCAGAGAGCTTTTGTTTTAGATCTTGGTTTTCCCCACTTACTTCCTCCATCCTTGAAGTCAGGTGCTTTATTTGCTGCTCTGAATACGCTATCACATTTTTGCTTTCTGTTTCCCTCTGATTAAGCAAAGACACTTCCCTTTGGAGGGAGACATTCTGTTCTGCAAGCTCTCGAACCCTTTCACGAAGCCTCTGCTCCTCTAATTGGTATTTCTCAAGCTTTTTAGACCAGTCACTTGATCTTCTGTCCAATTCCTTCTCCAATGCTGACTGCAACTCACTCTTCTCCTTTTCTAGTCTCCGAGTGTGAGACTCTAGTTCTTCTTTTCCCAACCTAAGCTCTTCCATTGCAGAATCCCTCTCATCAATCCAAGCCTTGAAAAGTCCCGAAACCTCAATTGCCAAGCCTAACTTATCAGCCTTTAATTTCCTAATAGTCTGAAGCAATGACATAACATCAAATCCACTATCATGAAGAAAGCTTTCCTGATCAAGTGCTTCAGAAAGAAATACAACCCTTTCCTCAGCTACCTTTGATCTTTGCTGCAATTCCAAATCTAAAGCATCCTTACTTTTAACAGAGTTCACATCACCAACATTTTCATGACAAAAACTATCCTGTTTTCCACAGTTAGAGAAATCTTCTTCTCCATGATAGTCATTAATGGTTTCATAAAGTTCATCCAGAGAGAAAAATTTTTGGGCAGGCTCATCTACTTCAGAATTAAAGCATCTATTCATCGATCCAGAATAGATATCTTCAATTGTGGTCGGAATATCATGGTCAAACTCGTTAGGACTTGACCTGGGAACAGCATGACTTTGGGAGAGTTTTTCAACTACATTCTTTGCAATACTCCTCGGAGATTCATGACCAAAACCATTCTCCACCAAACCTCTAGAAGGAAAACGGGTAGTTTTAGCATCCCTAAATGAATAAGACCTGGTTTTATCTTTGGCACTATCTGTTGGTGAGGAAGGGGCTGTATACTGGATTCGTGGAGGAAGTCTTCCAACAGCATTTCCATTCCCAGCAAATTGTCTGTGTGAAGAATTGCTTTTGGGTTTACTTCTTTCCTCGCAAAGCTGCTCTCCATCAATGTACCTGTCCAAAACCTTACCTGAGCCATTACTAGAGGAAGAGTTTGCCAAAGAATCATGATGAGACTTAGAAGAAGCAGAAGAACCAAGCCTCTCCAGTACACATGGATCTTGAATAACTGTCACTTCAGTTCTCTTTACTTTTGCTCGATTCTCAGGTGTAAGAACCTGCCTAGAATATCAGAAACCAGCAGCCAAATCTCAGTAAGTGTCATAATATAAATATTAACACAAAGATTATTCATACTGAATTGTTTCTCTCTCCAAATTACAACATGGGACAATAAGTTAATCCATGAACCATCTTAGTCGATTAAATGTCTCACCTAGATGAATGAACAGTATACTGCTGCCGAGAAGCACCATTGGAACAGCTAGAAGGAGATCCGTTCTGATCATCTCCCCAAAGGAATTTTTTTTGCTCTGGTGCATCACTGAAAAATGCTGTTGATGACATGGATCGACTTCTTCTAAGCCCTGAAATGACACTGGAGCTTTGGTTATCAGATATTTGCTTTCGAGACTTTGAAAATAAGCCCCTGGAGCTCCTTAAACTGCCGTCAGCCTTATGACCACTTTGATTGCTCAGCCCACTCTCAGATGGCATTTCCCAGTAGATTTGCTTCTCGGCAGATAGTGGAGAACCGGTATTGCCATTACAGTTGCTAGATGAAGATCGGAAGAAGAATAACTTTTTCATCTCTGCGTCAAACCAGAGAGCGCATTACAAATGGTGTTGTTCAATCCTGAAGAGGGTGTCACTAGACCTGGAGCATAATTGCAGAAACAAAAATTAGAAGACCATTGAAGACAATAATCACTGAAATGGCACATCTGTTTTAATGAGTATCATAACGTTAATACTTCCAGCCTAACAATTGTATATTATTCAAAAACTGGAGATGCACTTCAATTACATACAATAGAAAAGCATCAATGGAAATGTAGTAGGAAAATTTACAGCGCCCTGAACTCCTAAAGTAAAGAAATCACAGAACCCGAAACGAAACCATAAAAATAAATAAAATTGTTAGGGGCTCTGATTCGATCTAACAAAACTAAACGTTAAAGACCAAACTACCCTGCGTCTTTAGAAAAACAATATAAACCCTCATCTTCTAGGGACCAACCATGTAACTGCGTGATTAAGAAAAAGAAATCAAACATACTCAAAAGTCATTATAGAAACTGAAAAAAGAAAAAAGAAACGAAGCAAAAGAAAACATGAACCAACAAGAAATCATCTCTCTAGCAAGAATGTGTATTCTTCTATTCCAACAAACAAGATTTACACAGATTGATTGTTGAGAAATGATTGATTCTTGAGAAACGACAAATAAGAAGAGTATTGAATATCCAAAAGAAAGGAAAACGAGAAACGGCAAGTACTAACACTTTTCTATTGTTTTCCGTTCCTCTTCCTCGAATTTCCTCACCAGCCAAGCACCCAAAAAAGAAAAGAAAAATTTGAAGGAGTTCTTTTAGAAAAAAGAAAATCACTCACAAGCAGCCTTCCTTCACTCTCCTCCACTTCAAAAGGTCAACAGGAAAAACGCCTGAAAAATACAAAGCGACACAGCCTTGAATGATGCGTCTTTTAATTAGAAAATTAATAACCGATATCAATCGTTAATTCAAAATTTAAAAAAAAGAGATAAAAATAAAACAGCAACCTCTGAATCTGAATTGAACATGAAAGTGGGCGACGTGTAACGGGCGGCGTCAAAGACGTTGAAAGTCTGAGACAGGAATAGGAAGACTGGGAGAGTAACAGTAGTAGGGAGCCAGTCGTAGAATAAAGTAACAATTGAGACAAAAACAAACAAATATAAGCTAGAGAAAAGGAAAGGAAAGGTGGCCAAATGTTTGTTTGTAAAGGAGGAGGGTAATTCTGTCCGAGTATAAAAACCCCTTTTAAATATTTGGGTGCCGCGGATTTGGCGGAATAGGAGCGTGGGCGATGGCGATGATGGAAGGGGAAGAACACAAGATGGCGTCGTGAGGTGGAGTTGGGTCATGCGTGGGGCCAATCCAAATGTCATTCATGCGTTTTTTAATCACTTTTTATGACTCATCATCAGTAGTAAGACATGCCCTCTTTTTCACACTAATCTATAAAATCCATTCCATACCATTTTGTTCAAGGGTTTGTTTGGAGTTTGTTGAGTTCTTAATATTTTTTTATAATAAGGTCTAAATATTTTTTAATGAAATTTTTTGTGCTGATGCAATTCGATATAAAAAGCTCATCTTTTTGAAAGAACATAATAGTGTCACTCGGACTTATCTACAGGCTTAACTTTATAGATGTTAAGGTTAGATCATAAAGACTACAACAATAATGTTTAATTGGCTTTTATAATTTTTTTTTTGTGGTCTTTGATCAAGGTATCCACCGGCGGACCCAGTGACTAATCCCCTCGCTGGTTTGTAGGCATCTCACAGGGTGGGACAGCTGGCCCAAGAATTTAAGGCTGCTTCATACCCAAAGCCAAGGATCGAACCCCTGACCTTTGGTTAAGGATGGATGAGTCCTTGCCACTCAACCACACCCCTTGGGTAGCTTCTATAAATTTTTTAAAAGAGCTTGGTAGAAGTCAAGGATATTTGCTTCGTTCTTTAGTTGTCAGATTAAGTATGTTGTAGTGTTGAGATAGAGATTTCAACATTTTTACAATAGCAACTGAGAAGAGAAGTGACACAATTCGTCCTTAATTATGGTATAAGGGATTCATTCTACTGTGAATGGTAGTGCGCTAATCGATTTAGGTATGATAAAGAAGCATTTCACTTGAAAATATGGTAGATGGTTAGATCGTTAGGTTTCTAAACGTCTTGATAGAGTTATAACTAATAATTAGTAGTTGGATTTATTCCCAAATTATCAAGTACATGCTCTTGACTTCTTTTGCTCTAACTATGTCCCTTTGTTGATTCTTACTATGCTAGAGCTTGTTAGGTTAGGAAATAATTATTTTTGTTTTGAAAATGTATGGTTGGTGGAGGATGGGTGTGTCGAAATTATGTGACACAATTACGGAAATAGCTCTTAGGAATCTATTATTGAGAAATTACATCATTATGGAAGGGATTTGTTAACTTGATTTATAGATTCATAGCTTGAATTAAGTGTTGAATCATTGACTATGCTTGCTAGAGCAGAGGTCTAATGTGTTGTTTTTGGTGGAAATAACTTAGGTTAGAAGGGAGCTCTATGAAATACTGTACCAGTAGGAATTGTACTAGAAGTAGCATTCAAAAGTAGTTGGTGAAGGGATGGTGATGCAAATATGAAATTTTCTCATACGTTGGCTTCAAAACACCAGAGAAAAATGAGTTGCTTAAGCTTCAAGACATGGATGGTAATTGGTGTGGTTGGTCTAATTGGTTTAGGATGTTGTAAAGGACTATTTTAAGTCTATGTTCACTTTTCATATAAGAAGATGAGTGACATTCTACATCGTTTGCAACCAAAGATGACAAAGGAGCAAAATAAGGAACTTATAACAGAATGTCAATGGAGGAGTTAAGATAGTTGTTTTTTTATATGGAGTGAAAAAATCCTCTAGTTTAGATGGGATGAAACATGCATTCTTCTAAAAATTTTGTCCATTCGTGAGAGTTAGTGTTCATCAGGCTTATGTTGATTGGTCATGGTCTTGTTCCTTCTTGAAATTAGTACTTGAAACCACCATCATTTTAGTCTTGAAAACGAATTCTCTGATTATTATGGGTGATTTTCTCTCTCTCTTTGTCAAGTCCTTTACAAGATTGTAGCTAAAGTTTTAACTAATAAATTGAGCCTTGACGTTAATTATTTATGAATTTCAAAGGATTTTTTTTATTATGGAGAATGATAAGAGATAATGTGATGGTAGTAGAGGAAATCCTTCATTACTCAAAAGTAAAATCATAGGGTAGGGACGATTACTTAGCTTTAAAGGTCAACATGTTAAAAACTTATGATGGCTTTAAGTGAGAGTATCTTCGTCCAATTATGCTCAAACTATGTTTTGATAGTAGATCAGTTAACTAGATGATACTTTATGTTTTCTCTATCTCCTATATGGTGAAAAATGATAAATACTCTATTGGCCCTATTCTTTTGCATCATGGCCTTCTTCAAAGAAATCCACTGAGACCCTATATGTTTATGATATTTATTAAAGGTTTAGTTGCTTTGATAGATAAGAAGGAAAGTCAGGGCCTCATCCATAATTATAGCATTGCTAGGAGTGCTCTTGAAATCACGAAGCTCTTATTTGCAGATGATATTTACTTCTTTATCAAAGCTAAGGAGGAGGAAGTATGGACTTTAATGGATATACTCATGAGGTATGAGAATGTATCAAGTTGGGTTATTAATTTCAATAAATTTGCATGTTCATTTAGCAAGAATACTCTTGCTCATGTAAGAAGATGTTTGTATTCTTTATTGGGTGTAAAGGATACTGTTTGTCAGGAAAAACACTTTGGTATGTCTTCTATTATTGGTCATGATAAAAAGAAGGCAATTTGGCTTTCTTAAGGATAAAATATAGAAGAAAATAGTGGGCTAAAACATGCATTTCTTTTCAAAAGTGGGCAAATAGGTGTTATTAAAGTTTGTAACTCAATCTTTGCCTAACTGCACCACGAGCATGTGTGTGTTTCCCTTGAGTATCTGTGAAGATTTAGTTAAAAAAAAATGAATGGGTTTTGGTGGTCATCCAAGAGAGATCATTTGAGTATTAGATGGAAAGGGTAAAAAATCTTTATGCTCTAAAGTAATATAGTGGTATTGGTTTCTGGAAATTTCATTTTTTCAATTCGATAGTGATTTGTAAGTAAGCATAGAGGCTTGTTGTTAGGCCTTGATTTCTTTTAGATTTGTTTTTAAATTTTTCTTTTATTTGGTTATTTATGTTTTGAGTTTTTAATTGATTAATTGTGCTTGATTGATGAGTTAATTTTGTGTTAGAATGGGTCTTTACGGGGAAATTAGAATTAATGTGGTGAATTAAATGTAAGTTAGATGGAGTAGTTAGTTGGATTAAATGAATAAGGGAAGAGTTAGAATAAGTTAGTTAATTGGGCCAAAATGAAAGAAGGCTTAAAGCCTTTGGGAAAGCCCAAAGTGAAGGAGGCTT
>JAOSBL010000212.1:16629709-16643214 GCA_027568915.1 Erythroxylum roraimae
TTGTCTTCGACTCCGACTCCTTATTTATAGTTGAGTCTTCAACTGCTTCTTGAATAACTGCTTCTTGATTCTTGAAAGAAACGGTTAGTCGGTTGCACTCTGTAACTTCCATAGACTGATACCTTTGACTTCTTTTGTCTGTTTTTCGTATCGTCTGCTTTTTGCTTTGTCTGCTTTTCACTTCGTCTACTTTTTGCTTTGTCTGCTTTTCACTTCGTCTGCTTTTGCTTCGTCTGCTTTTCGCTTCGTCTGTTTTTTGCTTTGCTTTTTGCTTTGTCTGCTTTTCCGCTTCGTCTGCTTTTTTTCTTTGTCTGCTTTTTGCTTCGTCTGCTTTTTTTGCTTTGTCTGTTTTTTGCTTTGCTTTTTGCTTTGTCTGCTTTTCCGCTTTGTCTGTTTTTTGCTTTGCTTTTTGCTTTGTCTGCTTTTCCATTTCATCTGCTTTTGCTTCGTCTGCTTTTCGCTTCGTCTGCTTTTTACTTCGTCTGCTTTTTACTTCGTCTGCTTTTTACTTCGTCTGTTTTTTGCTTCGTTGCTTTTTGCTTTGCCTGCTTTTCCGTATCGTCTGCTTTTTTTTTTTTTGCTTTGTCTGCTTTTCCGCTTCGTCTGCTTTTCCGTATCTTTTGTCTTCTTTTGTGTATCATCAAAATTATTAAATGTAAAATCATTTTGATTTAACACCGGGATGTGGTTCGACCCCAGGGTCGGGCTTCAGGAACGGGGCCCAACACTTGTTCTCAACATGAATTACTATTCTTTCATGTTTTCAGAGTATGGTATTACCTTGAAAATGATCTCTTTGGAATGGATATTAGCAGCAACCCGAGTTATTATTGAAGAGAAATTTAGCCAGCAAAAGGCTTATTGGTTAGTAGAACATACTAGTATATGAGGACAAAAAAGAATGTCTTAGTTTTCAAGGATCCCTGGTCAGATATTGTAAATGTATTTGTTAGCTCTGATCCTCATCTTAGCCATGAGTCTATCAGAGTGTGTTGATAACCTAACTGGAATTCAACCCATTTGGCCTAAAGATTAAAAGGCCCAGTTGCTAATATTTCCAATAGTCAACTAGATTGCCTAGACAAATCTTGGGTACTGAAATTAGTAAAGGAGTCTAAGTTGGGAGTTAGGATGGTTGAAAAGAAGTAAGGCATAACTTTAGGAGAATTCCTCTCTGACATGCTCAAATTTCAAGTTGATTGTAAAAAGTAATCAATAATTTGACATGCTCAGTAGGACCACGATGGTGCATATGAGGAATGGAAAAGAAGTTGTTATGCCTCCAGCCCTAGAGGAAGAAGACCCTATTACAGTAGGGAACGAAGGCTTTATATCCCAAATGATTGAAAATATAGAGAAGGCAACACCACCTTCAACTAAGTCTCTAGTTGGTGAAAATTCAAAATCAACATAGATATCCACTAGAAATGATGTTGTTTATGCAAATGATATTTTGGAGTTCAAGTCCAATTTGACCTCTATGACTGAAGTAATCAAAATATTGACTGAGAAGATGAAAAAAAAAATTGTCGCTTCAGTACAAATTGCTAGGTTGAATTGTCCCTCTCTAATAAGATATATTTCTAAAGGGTTTGAAGGATATCTTACACCAAATGTGATGGAAGTTGGCGAGTGTAGTCATCCTCTAGCTTCTTCTTCTATAGAAGAGATATGTTTCACCTTATAAGAGGGTTGATATTCTTATTGCCCCTTTACATATTAACCCTAGAAATGGTCGACAAGTTGTCATAAGTTAAGCCCTTAGAAGACATAGATTTGGTTTTGAAGTTGAAATTAATACACCGAGTTATAGCCTAGGGGCGACATTTTGGCTATAGACTTTCCTGTTGTTGCTCCTCCATGTATGAGATTTCAAGTTGTTATCAAAGTTGTTAAAGAAGATATTCAAGAACTATATGGACTTGGCTTGAGATAGATAGGCCGCCTAGAATTTCATAAGCTTAATCTGGAGCATATTGACCACGAGGATCCTTATCCCAGTGGCTATAAAATTATTAATTTCACTTTGTTTTATAGTGAAGATGGTCTGTCAACTATTAAGGACATAATAGGTGTAAATTATAGTGTATTTTCTAGGATTTATTGTAATCCAAATTTTTGTTTAATTATACATAATAGGCCAATAAGGAGAAAAGCTTATAAAAGTATAAGTTGAGCTTAAGAAAGCTTGAGTTCATTTCTCTCTTAAACTCTTTTCCCTATAGGTTACTATTTACTCCTAACTTCCGACACTCATACCTTCACTCTACGAAAAGCTCTCGGGACGTTATACATACCCTTAAACTTGTTTCTTCAAAAATGAACCAAATTTGGAGGAATCATGACTGGAAGTTTTGTTTCATTTAGGTAAGTCACCGATCTCCTATTTTAGTCATTTTTTGGTGAAACTAACACCACAATCGTGTCTAATGGCCTTAAAAACGTAGGAAAGGAGGAAAACTTGACATCAATCGGACCAATTTCTCGGTGAACGGAAATGGATCACCTTTGAGCTTTAAACCTTCGATTCTCACAAGCTGGGAGGAGTTTCTACACGAGACTAGTGCCAATGGATTCCTGGAGGTAAGCTCGTTATTTCTGAGTGGGTGATGAAGGTCACTGCCCCTGCAGTGCATGGGATCGGTGGTGATTTTCTAACCAGCTCAAAAATGGTCAAAAATAATTTTGAAATTTCCAAAATATTATGTAGATCAATTTTCATAAAAGCAATGTATTGAAATTCTTCATAGTTTGTGAGATAAAAATTTTAAAATGGTTATGTTCTTATAGAAATGCATGGAATTGATTAAATTGAGTTGTTTTTTTAATTATAATTGAGAATATCTTGAGGTATTGAGTATAAATGAGGGTGTATGGGTTAGAAGTTGGCATACTTGAATTATGATTAGATTTATTATGAATTTTTACGATGTAAATGTGGACTCAATTGGGCATGGACATGTAGTTTGGAGGCCCAAATTGAGATGTGATTATGGGTAGTTATTGAAGTGTCTTTTCATTGCAGGAATGGGATGTCCATTTTACAGGAAAAACTCTGCCAAAGTTTCAATAAGCTCTTTGTAAAACGTGACATCGTCATTTTTAAATAGAAAATAGAGCTCTTTAATATTGAGTCATGGTTTTATTCTTGAGGTGTCTAAAATTAGTTTAGGTTTTGAATCCTAATAGTTATTCCTATTCTTTTTATAAATCAATCAGGAGCAGAACCCTCTACTTCAAGAAACTAGATTTGCCCCAAAGGAGCGCATTATACTTGTGAGTTAATATTCATAGTTATGAACATGCATTAGAATTCATTCTCATATTCATCATGAAAATCACCATCATTACCATATGTATGCATGACATTCATACATATGGATTGACATATGTATACACTTATTTTGTTGTGAAATGTTGTGCTCGTTTTGATATGGGATGATGTGGAGGATTGTTATAATATGAGTTACCTAGTGGGTATCACTAGGTTGTGCGTACAGTGAGTCACTAGTCGGTACAGATTTGGGTTAGTATTGGGTCTATTGATTGAGATATGACACAGTTGACAGTTTGATTGAGCTTGCTCTAGGTACATGAGAGGTAGCATGATTGTGGCAGTTTGATCGAGCTTGCTCTAGGATAGCAATCATGTTGTAGTGAGGCTGTGGCAGTTCGGTTGAGTGTGACTCTCGAACGACAGTGACTCTCGAACGACAGTCCATTACATTAGACCAAATGACCCATGTGGAACAAGAGAGCCCCTATGGCTATAATATGTGGGTAAGGGTATGTTATAGGGTCAGCCGTCAATCCTCCACTATTATTTATGATTTGTGAATGTGATGATTATGTGACATGATATTGATATGGGAAATGCATGCACGTTTATAAACAAAATCATTATGTTATGAAATTGCATTTATGGATATAATACATTATAAATATATGTGTATCATTTGAAATCCTTAGGAATGTATAACATAACTATAGTATTAATTCACTTAGCGAAGTCCAACAACCCTTAACTATTTTTTAGGATCATCTTTTCAAATCTCTTTTAATAGGGTACTTTGTCGATTTTCTTCATCTCCAGTGATTTGATTTATATTTGTTAGTGACCTTTGACTCTAGAGCCATAGTATTCTTGTGTGTGTTAGATTTTCCCTTGTATTAATTATCTCAATGTTGTAGCAAATTGAGGATTGTATATTGTTAGAACTATTTGATTATTACAATTATGAGTTTGATCATTTTGAAATTTTATCTTTATTATAGATATAGGAATTTGACAGTGTTTTAGGCTTGCTAAGGGTCTAATAAACCTTGAGTTTACTGCCTCTTTGGCGCTGGTCACGGTCCAAGGTTGGGTTTGTGACATTTATAGTGTATTTTTAAGTGTTTTCTTAGGTGATAATAATGTCTTTAGGACTTATAATTACATTCTTATTATTTTTTGTGTATTTTGTTTTATTTTTGTTAGTTATGGCAAGAATGTAAAGCTAATGGTATGCTTTAGGTGATAGTTAACATGATTGACAATGAGTAGAGACACGAAAATTGAAGAAAAGTTGAAGAAGGAGCTGGAGAACAATTTAGGTGCATGATCGTGCATAAAGGTAGTAGGAAGTTTGGTGAAGCTCCTGTCAGATCGTGCATGGCAAGAAGCTGTGCACAATCATTAGAGGTAGATTTTTATACTTTTGATGATTTAGCACTATACTTGGAATCCAATTAAGTGGAAAAATCTTAGAAAGAACCTAGAAGGATCAAGAGTATAAAAAGGAAAATAAAAACATCAAAGAGGTGGCTAGAAACTCCAAAGAAGAGATTAAAGAGAGACAATTCCTGAAGAATAAAAGATGCAGACTTTTCCAACTCAAGGACAAGAAAGAGAAAGCACCCAGAATTCAACCTTTTATTCTTTTCTTTTATTTCCTTATTATTGTTGAATGTTAATGATGAACTAATTGGGATATATAGTTTCAACTATAGATTACTAAACTTATTTTAAGGATTAGTCTTGAACTGTTTGGTAAACTTCATATTCTTGATTTAATATAATAGACTTGGTAGTGTTTATTGCTTTTATATTTGATTTGAATTGAAAAGTTACATTAAATTATCTTAATTGTGTTGCCCAATGAGAGCTACTACCATATAGACCTATAAACATTAGATTAATAGGCAATTGCTGAAAAATCTTAACTATTTATTAGTTACCCTTAGCATAGCTTCAAATCTAATTGGACAGTTATGAAGAGTTTTGATATATCGAGCGGTTACAATTTAATTCTTATCTATTTTAATTAGGATTACATCGTTAGATCTCAAGGGAGAGTAATCATAACTACTAGATATCTAGGGTCGAGTAATGTTAAATCAAGAAGGTGAAGTGAGAACAAATAAGGATAGAAGTAATTCCTAAGTTTTCATCGTTGATTAATGAACTATTTCACTACTGCTTGTTCAATTATTCAGTTATCAATTTTATTTAGTTTATTTTATTTTCTCATTATATTATCACATTATTGACCTTAAACAAAGTGGTGCAAGCTATTATTTGGTGACTAATAAAATCCTTGTAACAATGATACTTTTATGCTATAAGATATGATCAGTATACTCGTGGTATAAATGAGTTTAAAACTAAATTAAACTTTAACAAGTTTTTACTGCATAGTCGGGGATTGATAATTTAGCATCTAATGCAGTTTAAGTTACTTTAGTTTAAAGGTTTTAACACTTTTCTTGTATAAATGTAGGTGCACGAACATTAAGAGTAACTAGGAGTTCAAGCAAACTTTCAGATACACAAGTTTCCCACATCACCAAGCAAGAGAGGGAGATTATAATAGCAAGACGCCAAGAAGCCATAGAGAGAATAATGGTAGAATAAGGGAACCAGCAGGACAACAAAGAACCCTCACGGTCTTTTTGAGGTTGGGGTCCAATGCTAATCAACAAGGGATTACAAGACCAGCAGTGTAGACAAATACTTTTGAGATTAAACCATCTCTACTGAATATGCTACAAACTAATGTCTTATTTTATGGACTAGCCAATAAGGATCCTAATGCCCATTTGTCCAATTTTTTAAAGATATTTGACACGTTTAAGTATAAGAGGTTACTAGAGGAAGCAACCAAGATAAAGTTATTCCCATTCATACTTAAAGATTGAGCCAAGACGTAGTTGAATTCTCTTAGCCTAGTGAACGCGATGATATGGAAGCAATTGGTACAAGCCTTTTTGGCTAAGTACTTCCCCTTAATAAATAATACAAGGATCATAAAGGAGATAATAAATTTTTAACAAAGTGAAGGGGAATTACTGTATGAAACGTGGAAAAGATTGAAGGAGTTATAAAGGAGCAGCCCATACCATAACTTACCTAAGAAGTTCATTTTACAAATATGTTATAATAGAATAAATCCACCTACTGAAGGTACCATTAATGCAGTAGCTGGAGGTTCATTAATGAGGAAGACTGTTGATGCTACATATGATTTGTTAGAAGAGATGACAAATAATAGATGTCTATAGATGTCGGAGAGGAGTAAACAACAACTAACTTTAAAAGATCAAAGGGGAGTACTTGTTATTGATTTAATGATAGCATTATAGGCTAAAGTAACAAACTTGTCCAAGCAATAAAACAACCTAAAAGTCACTTTTTACAGCCCACTTAAAGTAATACAACATAGATGTAAAATATGTGGTCAAAAAGGCCATGTTATAGTTGATTGTTTCTTAGCGGAGATCAACAACATAAAGCAACTCAATTATATGGGAACACAACTTGGTCAAGGTGCTAACAACCCTTATTCTAACACTTATAATCTTAGGTGAAAAAATCACCTAAATTTTTCTTAGTCTGACAATATAGAAAATAAAATGAGAGTGCAAGATCTACCAATTTCAACAAGATAAGCTTGATTAATTAGAATTAAAGATGGACAAGTTAATGGATGTGTTGAATTCTAAGTTACAGGCCAAGATGAGAGCCAAAAGAGAATGGAAGCTAAGTTCAACCGAATTGCTAAGAATCATGCCTCTTCCATCCATAATTTGGAGTTTTACGTGGGCCAACTAGCTAATGCATTACCTACATTAATTTGTACCAAGAAGAAACAACAAAAAAGAAGTTTGAATCCCACCAAGAAGAAAGCCAAGAGAAACAAAATAGGAAGGAAGATAGGCAGGAAGAACCACCATATGTCCCACCAACCCCCATATGTTTCAAAGATTCCATTCCCATAAAGACTGAAGAAGGATCAAATGGATGTGTAATTTGTAAAGTTTTTAGAGAAGTTGAAGAAATTGCTAATTAATTTGTACTTTATGGAAGCTCTTCAGAACATGCCAAAGTAAGCAAGTTTCTCAAAGATATCCTATCAAAGAAATGGACATATGAGGACAACTAAACGGTCTCTTTAACAAAAAGCTACAACTTTATAATTACTAGTCACGTGCCTTTAAAATTGAAGGATCCAGGAAGTTTTACTACATTCTATATAATTGGTAATTTAGAATTTGCTAAATATTTATGTGACTTAATTGCAACTATTAGTCTTATGCCTTTGTCTATTTTTTCCTGAGTACGGGAAAAGCAAAAGCGTGAGGGCTTGGAGCTCAAAGCGGACAATATCTGTGGGCGGGTGGTCTGGGTTGTTACAAGTGGTATCAGAGCCGGTTCCTGAATCGTTATGCCAGCGTAGGATACTAGGCCCTAAGGAGGTGGATGATGAGACCCCACATCAGTTGGAGAGGAGAATGAAGTACGCCTTATAAGAGTATGGATACCTCTCTCCCTCAGACGCGTCTTTCCAAGTGTAGGAAGAGCAAAAACATGAGATATTTGGAGCCCAAAGCGGACAATATCTGTGGGCGGGTGGTCTGGGCTGTTACATAAAGTGGATAAGTTTATTATTCCGGTGAATTTTGTGGTGTTAAACTTGAAAGATGATCAAAATTGTCCGGTAATTCTTATTAAACTATTTATGAATATAGGAAGAGCATTTGTAGATGTTTATAAAGGAAAGCTAATTCTTCATTTTGGTGATGAGCAAGTTGAGTTCATCATGAATAAAGTGTTGAACTATCTGAAGGAGGAAAACTATTACATGAAGATTGATATAGTGGGTGAGTGTATAAAAGAGTAAGAGGAGAGCCATGAAGAAGAAGATAGTATTGAGGAGTAAAAGATGAAGGAGAATTAGAGAAGGAGGAGTTAGGTAATAAATTAAAGCAAAAGATCTTAGTGAGAATGAAAGAACTCATGCCACCCTACATTGAAAAACCACTCACTCTCAAGTTGAAGCCCTTGTCTACACATCTTAAGTATACCTTCCTGGGTGAGGATCATACTTTAACCATCATAATTTTAAACCAGCTAGATGAGAAATTAGAAAAGAGAGTGATAAAGACCACTAGGAAGAGGATGAGAGCCACACAATGAAAAATATATAGTATAAGAGGTGTAAGTCTTTATATGGTAATGCATAGGATTAACTTTCATAAAAGTTGTAAGGAGATGAGGGAAAGACAAAGAAGACTAAACCCTTATATGAAAGAAGTGGTCAAGAAGGAAGTAGTGAAGCTTTTAGATGCTAGTATCATTTACCCTATTTCGGATAACGAATGGGTTATTCTAGTACAATATATGTTGAAGAAAGGAGGCTTAATGGTGATGGAGAGTGAAAAGGGTGAGTTGATCTCTACCAAAATAGTCACATGTTGGAGGGTTTGTATTGATCATAGGAAACTTAACATGGTGACTAAGAAGTATTACTTTCTTCTACCATTTATGGATAAAATCATTGAAAGGGTGACTAGAAATGCATTCGATTATTTCCTTAATGGATATTTAGGATACAAATATTCAAAAGACCGAAAGAAGACCACTTTCAATTGCCCTTATAGAATATTTGCTTATAGACGTATGTCGTTTGGCTTTGTAATGCACTAGCAACTTTTCAAAGGTGCATAATGTCTATCTTTGCAGATATGATTGAGGACATTATGGAAATCGTTATGGATGTTTTTTTAGTCGTTAGAGACTCTTTTGATCATTGCTTGACAAATTTGGATAGAGTTCTTCAAAGATATAAGGAATCATATTTGGTTCTAAATTGGGATAAATGTCACTTCATGGTGTACGAGGGTGTAGTTTTAGGAGGTAAGATGTTGTTCTAAGGCATAAATGTGGATAAAGCCAAAATGGAGGTTATTGAGAAGCCTCCACCACCTAACAATGTCAAAGGTGTATGTGCATTTTTAGGACACTTAGGATTTTATCACCGATTTATCAAAGACTTCTCTCTTATTGTTAGACCTCTAACTAATTTATTGGCTAAGGATTTATCATTTAATTTTTATAACAATTGTTTACTTACTTTTAACAGATTGAAAAAGGCATTCATTACAAAACCCATATTGACGTTGTCGGATTGGTCTTTACCATTCAAAGTTATGTACGAGCTAATGATCATGTGTTAGGGCAACAAAAGGACAAAAGGTTGTATGTTATCTACTATACAAGCAAGATGTTATTAGAAGCCCAACTAAATTGCATCACTATTGAGGAGTTCTTAGCAGTTTTATTTATGTGCGACAAGTTTCAATCTTATCTTTTAGGGTCTAAAGTGATCATCTATATAGACCATGCAACATTGAGGTATCTCTTTATCAAGAAAGATGTAACACTAAAATTTATCCATTGGACGCTAGTTTTGTAAGAATTTGACACTAAAATTAGAGACAAAAAGGGAGAGAAAAACTTGGTGGCTAATCACCTATCATGCTTGAAGGAGGATAGGTGCAACATGATGAAGAAATTAATGAACAAATTCCTATTAAATCATTGATGATGATAAATCACTTATTGGTTCTATGATAAGCTGATATAGCAAATTATGTTGCAGGTGGTATCGTTCCTCTCGATTTGTCTTATTAACAAAGAAAAAGGTTATTGTATGAGTGCATTCACTATTTATAGGATGAACCAATATTATATAAAACTTTGTGCTGATGAGTTAATTAGGAGATGCATTTTAAAGGAGGAGATGTTTGAAATAATAAAACATTGTCATAATTCTAGTTATGTAGGGCATTATGGAGTGGACAAGACGACATCTCGAGTATTGGAATGTGGATTATATTGGCCTAACTTGTTCAAGGATGCTTATGAGTATGTGATGCAATGTAATAGATTCCAAAGAGTGGGGAACATTTTGAAAAGAGACGAGATGCCCCTTTTCTAACATCTTTGAGGTAGAAGTATTTGATGTATAGGGATTGGATTTCATGGGACCTTTCCCATCTCTATGGGAACACTTATATATTGGTGGGAGTAAATTATGTGTTGCGATGGGTGGAAGCAATGGCAACTCCAACTAATGATGGTAAAGTGGTGCAAAAGTTCATAAAAGGGATATTAAGTAGATTTAGAGTGCACAAGAGTAATCATAAGTGATGGAGGAGCCCATTTTGAAATAAATAATTTGAAGCTCTTCTTAATAGATATGGAATCTACCATTAAGTGGCCATGCCTTCTCATCCATAAACTTTTGGCCAAGTGGACATTGTTAATTATGAGCTAAAGAGAATCTTGGAGAAGACAGTTAATGGTTCAAGAAAGGATTGGGCATTGAAGCTTAATGATGCTTCATGGGTATATCAAACCACCTTCAAGACACCAATTGATACAACACCTTTCTTACTTATTTATAGGAAGACAACTTATGAGAATGCCAAGTTGTATAAGGAGAAAATTAAAATATGACATGATTCTCATATTAAGAAGAAGGAATTCAAAATTGGAGAATCAATTTTTTTATATAACTTAAGATTGAAACTGTTTTCGAGAAAGCTTAAGTCGCATTGAAGTGATATTTTCAAGGTGACTCTAGTATTCAAACATGGAGCTTTAGAATTGGAGAATCATGAAAAGGAGGCATTTAAGGTTAATGGTCATCGATGTAAACTATATTTTAAAGGAGGATATTCTTATGAAATGGAAGTAGTGTCTTTCGTTTCTTTTGGTTGAAAAAAATTGAGTTGAAATGGTCAAACTAGTGACCTTAAAACTAGCATGATATGTTTTAATTAGGTTTTCCATAATTTCTCGCATGTTTTGTGCATTATTTTTGTGATTTTTGAGTGAGTTGGATTGATGGATGTACATGGCATGCAGGGTGTCAAATGATTAGGGCAAATATCTAGAAGGATGCATGATCATGCATATGCACAATCGTGCAATATTGGAGGAGATACTCTTTTTCACCATCATGCATAAATGCACGATCATGCAGAAGGTACCCTTTAACTCTTTGTCAGGATCATGTATGATATGCATGATCATGATAGAGACCCTTCAAACCAACAATGCACGACCATCTTTTTTTAAAACCCCCAAACCCTAGCATATTTTAATGGTTCCTCCTACTTTCTTCTTCCTCTCACCTCTTCTCTGTCTAATTGGCAGCCTCCATCTCTTTTTCACAAGATTTTCAAGTCAACTTCACCTTTTCTTTCACTTTTTCTTCCATTTTTATATAGCTACCATATAGATCTAGTGATTTTCACACTATAAGAGGTCTTTTTCCTAGGTTTGACAACATATTTTTCTACATTTATCTCTTTCTTTTTTGATGTTCTGTTGTGGCTATTTTGCAGGTTTTCATTAAGAATATGACACCCATAGTGAAGCAACTCACATGAAGGTCCAAACCATAGAGAAAAACAAATGTGTCTTACAGTGATGCAATGGATTTTGGGGTTCCTGATATTCTCATAAGAAGAAGGTAAGTAGTTCCAAAACCTTCTTTCTAAAATTATTGCTACACCTTGTTACTTTGAGTTCAAAATTTTGGAAGAATTA
The DNA here is from genome assembly GCA_027568915.1 of Erythroxylum roraimae. Taxonomy (NCBI): domain Eukaryota; kingdom Viridiplantae; phylum Streptophyta; class Magnoliopsida; order Malpighiales; family Erythroxylaceae; genus Erythroxylum; species Erythroxylum roraimae. Next base: position 16,641,591 of record JAOSBL010000212.1, read on the forward strand.
GGGTTGAGAGAAAAAGTTGAATCATTGAGTGCCAGAATTAATTGGGAAAATTTTATTCATTGTGAGAATGTTGTATATAAAGAATTGACCCTAGAATTCTACACTATGCTAAGTTATGAGCCTAAGAAACTAAACAATTTTTGGTTTAGATTAAGAGGGAACCTATATAAATTAGATTATTATATCATGGAGGAAACATTTGGCTTCCCTAAACCAAGATTGTAGAATCACATAAAAATTTCTATGCCACCACTTACTAGAAGAAATTGACTAAATTAGATGTGTTAATCTTATATTGCACCCAATAATGTCATTAGGAGTTTAGAACATTTGTTACTACATAAATTCATATGTCATATTGTTTTTGCTAAAAGTCAAAATAACAAATGTTCTAAAAATGATTTATTCTTATTTTGGTGTATGAAGAACAAAGACAAAGCTTGCTGATAAGTAGAAATTGTAGTACATTTTATACTTTTATTTTATATTGTTTTAAATTATTTACATAGCAAATTTGGGTTAAAATTGTTACATTATACTATTTTAAATTAAGTCGTTTAATTCCATATTTTATTTCTAAAAGAGGTCTAATTTGTATTAAAAAAATTTATAAGTTTGATGAACCCAAAAAGAAGCGACCAAAACGACAAAACAACAAGAGAAGAAGAGCATAACAAAACGACAACTCACAGCAACAAAAAATAGCAGGTGGGAGCTTAAGACAACAGTAGTAGCCGAAAGAAGAATCAAAAAACGACACAATAAAAGAGCAAAAATACAAGTCCAAAATGCTGGGTAAAAGCCTAAATGCAACAACAGGCAAAACGTAGACATAGAGACCAAAATGTTAAAAAGCTGAAACGCAACCCATTAGCAGAGGAGATAAAACACACAGCAGAACACCAAAATGCACAACCAGGAGAAGAAAATGGCAGAAATAGAAAACCAAAACGCAACTTAGAAGGATAGCAATGCAGAGAGCAAAACGCACATTAGAGGGAAGCAGACCAACACGCCAGCATCAGTAGCCAAAAAAACGCAACGCAAAAGGAAAGCAAATGAGAAACAAAATAAAACGCAGCAAACAGGAGAACATGCCAGCAACTGTAGGAGGAGGAACGACAATGCAGCAATCCAAGAGAGAACAAAATGCAAAACGCAAGAGCCAAAAGGACAAAACACAGAGTAGACGAAAGCAATGCAGTTGACGAATAAAAAAAGAATAAAACAGCAGCATAACAAAGACAACAATGGACAGCATAAAGGAGCAAATAAAACGTAAACACAGTGGAGACCAAGAGCAAAAATGCAACAGTAGTAAAAGCAGAAGATAACACGCAGAGTCTATAGGAAAAACGAAATGTAGAAGGAGCAAAATACGCAGAGAGAAAAAAGCAACAGTGGAAGAGACAAACATTATCTTCATTCAAACCCATTCAAAACAGTAGAGATAAGTAAAAATGTGCATTGCTTGGGATGTCTCTCGTGAGCATACAAAAAGGCAGCAGTAGCAAGGAGAAAATCGACAAGCAAGCAAACGCGAGAAGATAGTGTAAGTGGTAAGTCGACTTGTCCCATGTGTAAGTCGACTTATGCTTGCTCGGTATTGATAAGTCGCCTTGTT
>JAOSBL010000212.1:16643314-16658625 GCA_027568915.1 Erythroxylum roraimae
TTCGGGAACTTTCCGGAACAAAAAGTTTTGTTTTCCGCACTGTGTCCATGTGATGGACACCCCGGGATTTTCCTACAGATAGTTCTCTGAAGGGTTTTGTCTTCCAAGACGATTGAAGTCATGAATCATCGCAAGACGCATCGAGAGTGTTTGGAGAACCATACGCCCACCTATTTCGAGTTAGTTCATTGAGGAGAAATCACAGGCTTTTTAAGGCTAGTTGGAAGTCTACGAAGGAAGGCACAAAAATTAAATGAGTTTTTCGAACCCTTACTTTCCTTATTTTTTTATTTTTCGATGCTTAATTTATGATTAATCGTTGAATTCTAATTTAATTATGTTATTTTGATTATTGGAGATATTATTTTAATTTAATTGATTACCGAGTGAATTTAATATTCATACATTGCTAAAATTTCAACGTCAAAATTTCAGTTATTGATTGTTAATTTCTTAAATCTCTCATATTATCTAGGATATGTTGAAATTGCATGACTAAATTAAAATTTAAAACCCGATTGTTCAATTATAAATATTAGGCTAGATTTATGTTTTATTTCTATAATTTAATTTGATTCATTCTAAATACCAAAACCGAAACCCCCACCCCTCTTTTTATTTACGTACTAGCTTAAAGTAGTTTATAGGTTTCCATAATTGTTTCAATTTTTGAATTTTTTAATAAGGTTAATTTTAAATGTGCTTAATTATGTATGATTAATCTTTTCTCAATTCATAAAATAGCATAATGTAATGTATTCTACTCAAATTAACAATGTATTATAAAATTGGATTTTATTTTTGTTCTAAGATTTATTGTAAGTTTATTTCCTTGAGTTTTCATATTGTATCTTAATTACATGGTAATTTGTTGATGATGTTTATATTTTGATTTGAAATTTTTTTCATAAGAGCGAAATTATTAGGATATAATTGTTTCTTTTGAAAGTATTAAAATTAATAAACTAATTTAGTAAATTAACTTTCCTCGTGGGATCGAATCTTATTTGTTCTATACTACATTGTTTAATACATTGTTTAATATGTACGCCTAACGACACGTATCATTTGCTCACCCACACACTTCTTTTAAACAATAGTTACTTCCATTATGAAAAAGAGTAGCTATTTAGGCATGAGATTTTTAGTAACTGCTTTATATCAGTACTATGATGTTGCTATTAATAGAATAACCCCTGTCTTCCCTAAAATGTTTAATAATACACACTTGAAGAGGGCAAAAATCTCAGAATCCTTTATATCCAAGCTCCAAATCTGCATTTAAGCACAAGAAAAGGTAGCAGGATCTAGTTCAGCACTTTCATAGTAACATCAAGAGGCAAAATCGAGTGAAAATTTTGATATAGAAAAAGAAGGCTGGAAGATGGTGCTCAACAAATTAGAAGAAAACAACAGGTGAATAGAGGGTTAAATGGATGCTATAGAGGCATAACTGAAGGAGGTAGTATGTCAACAGTGACACCAAACAAAGAAACTATTGAATTATTTTACATTACAAGGTGTCAAAGTCCCTTCTCTGATGCCATCACCACCACAATCCTCATAAGTCTTCTTGCCCTTATTTTCTATTTTTTTATTTTGTTGTTCAATTAGTTTTGTGTTTTTAATATGCATTAGTTATATGTTGTTTTTTCATTGAGGACACTGTGTTGTTTAAGTATGCTGACATATATATTGTTGAAAATTTTCATTTGTACGTGACTTTGTATGTATTTTTTGCTTGTGTTAGCATTGTGTAAATTTGTTCATGATATTTTCATTATGTGAATGTGCCAATGGCATGAAATTTAAAGGAATTAGTTTAACTATATATATGACCACTTAAATTGTAAAGAAACATTAACTTGTGAAGTTAGTGTTTTGGGCGTCTTTGAAGTGAATGTGCATGTTGATTAGAATATTATACTTTTTTTTTCATTTTATGACACTTGATTGAATGCACTTATAATTAAATTCATTTAAATTAGTAGCCATCACTAGTAGCCTTTCAAGGAGTGATTAACTAAAAAGAAATGATTGGAGGAATTTGCAAGGAAGAGAGCCTACAGTTAATAAAGAAGATGGAGATTGCTAGAGTTTAAGATAGTAGGAGCTAGAGAACAAAGGGATTTATAGCAAAATGAACAAACCCTAGAGGAGTAAAAGGAGTTTTAAATTTAAATGGAGCAAATCTTTTAGCTTACGAAACAGGCAAGGAGTTAAGAGTTTAGAACAAAAAGGTATCTTGATACAACCATTGTGCCTAATGTTCCCTTTCCATTAAGGATTCTTTTTGGCTAAGGGTTGTATGAAGGTTATCCTAGTGATACTTACAAGCCTCTTCTTCTAGCTAGATTCTTTATAATTCTTTAACTTCTTAAAACTACCGGTCCATATATAAGAATTTGTTAAATGGTTATGAACTCATTTTTGTGGAAGTTTAAAAGGTTTTCAATACCATATATTTGGTTTGTTCAACCAAACATATGCAACGGGCAATTATTGATAGCAAAAAGTGAAATTCAACTGATTTGGCCCAAAGACTAAAAGGCTCAATTGCTATGATTTTCAGAATTCAACTAGATTACCTAAAAAATTCTTGGGCACTGAAATTAGTAAAGAAGTCTAGGAGTTAGGGGTTAGGATTGTTGAAAACATAAGGAACATATGGAAGGCAGTTAATTAAGACATGGCCCAAAATTGAAAAATAGATGGAAGTTAAGCAATTATAGGAAAATTGATTGAGGTGACTAAAGTTGGGTGAGGTGTATAAGTATAGCAGTAGAAAAAAATAGGGGGGACTCAATAGAAAAAAGGCAATCAGTTAACTAAAAAAAACTTATCATTGTTTCAACTGTCTTTATATTTTTTTACTCATCTTTTATTTAAATAAAATTATTTTTTCAACTCAAATTTTATTTAAACAAACTTTAGCATTTTGGTAACTTAGAATTTTATTATCTAAGTTTTCTAAAGCCCACTTATATTACTGATACAAAGTTAGGTGCAATTTTAGGAGAATTCCTCCTTGGCACGCTCAAATTCTAAGTTGATCATAAAAGCGATCAATAGAGTGCTAGATCTGTTTATGTTTGGTTGTTCAACGTGAAATGCATAATTAATATTGACTTTGTTCAATAGTAGAGATAGGAACCTTATTTTTAGTATCCCACTTTGCAATACCATACATGAGAATATTCTATCATGGTCGTATGAGAGGAGGGGCATCTATTCAGTTCGTTTTACTTATTGTCACTTGACAAAGGAACCTAGTGATATTGTTACAAGTAATTCTTTTCACTTTTGACGAAGGATATGGAACCTAAAAATCTCCCCTAAGTTAGTTGTTTTCTTTGGAGAATGTGCTTTAATTGTTTGCCTACAAAAGCTACCTTAATTTCTAAATATGTTGTTGTTGAGAATATTTGTCCAATTTGTAAAAGTGTTGATGAATCAGATATTTATATTTTCTTGAATTGCTTGTATGCTAGAAAATGATAAGAAGCATTGTGTATTGGTTTTTTTAGAGGTGGAGTATTAGCTTTGCTTGATTATTTCCAGTTGTTGATGTCTAGCTATGATGAGAAGATTGTTTCTTGTTATGTCGTTTTATATTGGTGACTGGTTTGTTTGAAATCAAGCAACTTAGGATGGTAAAGTGAAAATTGTGAATATCTTGTAAAAATGACTACTTTTACTAATATGGTGTCATCTAGTCCTCCTACAATTCATGATGCTATAAGGTGGCAAAAGCCTTTGGTTGGAAAGTTAAAGTTGAATTTTGATGCGACGATCTTTGCATCTTGGAGTGGAACTGGTCGTGGTTGGGTATTAAGGAATTGTAATGATACTTTAATGGCTATATGAGGTTTTTTCTTCCCAGGTATTGTCAATCCAAAATTAACTAAGGCCCTGTTTGGCAATCAGCTGATTCCATTTAGCTGATAGCTGATTGCTAATTCTATTAGCTGATTTGACCAGTGGATTGCATTAGCTGTTTGTTAAAGATGTTTGGTAAAATTAACCGTTTAGTATTAGCTATTTATGTGTAAAATGACTTATGAGGACAGGAATTATGTGTAAAAAATTGAACATCTATAACTTATTTTGTGTGATTACATAATTTAACCATAAACTTACAAGTATAATTCATTTTGCATAATTACATAATTCAACTATAAATTCACAACTTTCTAGCTTTTTATTAATATTAACATTTTAATTTTCGTTGCTACCATTCTTTCTAGTTTTCATGTATAAATCATAAAGAATAAACACACAAGCATATATAAATAATCCTTAAACTTAAACTTTTATATTACAACTAAATCCTTTTAATTTCGTGTAATATTAATTACTTTAGAAAATAGTCAAATAAATTAGCAATGAAAGTTTAGATATGATAAAATAAAAAATCACACTAATTTATATAGTTTAGATGAAAATAGTCAAAATTCACAAAATTAAAATTAAAATATTATTTATCTCTAAATTCTATAACTAAATAATCTTCCGTGTGTTAAAGTAGGACTATACTTAATTAATAATAGTTAATTAACTTACTTTACATTTTGAGGTAATTAATTAATTTAAGTTAAAAAAATTTAGTTGATAAAAAATCACAAATTTAACCAACCACCCATTAACCCATAACAATTTACTCTTTATCAAACATTCAACTCACAAATTTAACAAGCCACCTACACTATATTGACAATAAAAATCTTTAATCTTTATGCAATAACCAGAAAGCCTCATCTTTTAACAAGCATTTTAAAAGAGACGCTTTTTGCATCTTTGAATATCACCATCGTCAACCTTTACTTTGAGATGGTTCACATGACACTAAGTGAGATGGATCATAGGAGAAGAAGCAGCGATGAACAAAAAAGCTATCAGGGAAGCAAGGATGGACTAATGACGATAGCACAAATCAACAATAACAATGGATCAGAAACCCAGCACGTACGGTAGAGAAGTAATAGCGACGGAGAAGCAGTAGGACAAACGATAGAGACCCACTTTTAGAAAAGTAGCGATGGAGAAGCAGTAGGATAGACGGTAAAGAAGCAGTAGCGATGAAGAAAGCATGGGTAAATTTGGGATAAAAACGCTGCTTGTTAGGAATTTGTTGATTTTAGCTGGTTGGGTTGAATCAGGCAATCCAACCAGTCAATAACCAAACACATATAATAGCTGATATATGAAGTCAACCATCTAATTTTTGGTCAACCAGTTAATTTTTAACTGATCAGCTATTATCCAAACAAGGCCTAAGGCTCTTAGAATCAGATATCCTTAAACTGGTTAAAGTTAAATAATTTCCAATGTTATTGTTGAGAATGATGCTCAAATTGTCATTCGTACGATTGACAGATTTTTTTGTTTAATTTCCTTCTACATTTGATCATTAATGATATTTATATGGTAAAGCAATTAATCTCAAATTTTAGCTTTAACTTTGTCAAACAATTTGTGAATATCACGAAAGTGTGTCGTTCAATGTCAGATTATAGGGTGTCGTATGTCACTTCTAATCTAAATATGTCAAATTATAGGGTGTTGTATGTCACTCCTAGTCTAGATATTAAGTGGTTGTTTGATTTCACTTAATGTAGTTTTTAGTTTTCGTTTCTGTTTTTAAATAAAAACCAAAACTTATATGGTTATTAATGTGTAATAATTATATAATAAATAAAACTTAAAAATAAAACTTTTTGTAAATAAATTTTATTTTAATCTCTTATATAATATTTATGGAGAAATAATCAATAAAATTATTGTATTTTATTAAAATAAATAATTTAATAAATATATATTTATTTTTAATATTTATGTAAATTATTAAACTAAATTTTTTTTAAATTTTCATATTTTGAAGATATTTTAAATTAAAATTTTATTTATTACTAATTTATATTTATATTTTAAATTATTAAATAAAATTATTTATAATTCTTATTATTAATAAATATATTAAATATAAAATATAAAATATTCAATTACATTATTTATAATTCTTATTAATAATTAATATTAAATAATTAAATAATATATATTTAATAAATAGTAAATCATATTACGAAAAAAGGTATAAACAGGAAACAAAAACAAACTTTTATGATTTTCACAGGTTATAAAAACTAAAAAAATCGAAACTTAAAAACTCAGATAAATAGATTTTTTTAACAAATTAAAAATAAAATAATTTAAATAGAGACAAACAAAGCCCAATTTGTTATTATCTAATGATTGGAATTAATGAAAATTTCCCTTCCACATAAAATCAACTCCATATCCCTCTTTCCTGGGATATAAATTGAAGAAACCTAGAAGCCCAAAGCTACGTGGTTTTGAGTTTTTAAGCCCGATTGACAAAACTCAAAATCCAACATAGCTACACGCTGCCGTTTCTGAAGGTCACCCCAACCTTGGCCTTGCTTGTCTTCTGTTGTCACTCCCATCTTCCCCTCTATGTCTCGATCGAATTACTTGCCGTTTGAAAGAATCCTAATTTTTTCTCCAACATGGAAGTCGATTCCCTCCCTAACGGAACCGCCACAACCGCCAACAGTTCCGTCACAACTGCTACGCCCAATACAGTTCCCTCGTCAAAACTAACGGAGTCCCTGAAGCTAGAGCACCAGTTCTTGCGTGTCCCCTTCGAACACTACAAGGAAACGATCCGTTCCAACCACCGCGCCGTCGAGAAAGAAGTCTCCTCCGTAATATCCTCCGTTAATGACGCCGCTGATTCCGATATGTCCAAAGACGACGCCGTTAGCCACCTCACCTCCCTCGTCACCAGATTGCAAGGCCTCAAAAGAAAGGTAACCCACAAATCTTTGAACTAAGAATTTTCCTCTATTATCAACACTACATCTTTGGACGATATAATTGAACAATTTCTTGAAAGTGACGGGTTGAATGAGAATGGCTCTTCTGGATTGTTCAGTTGGAAGAGGGAAGTAAAACGGAGAACTTGCAAGCGCAAAGGTGTCGAACTCGGCTTGAGCATCTGGAATCGGCAGACCCAGAGAATTTATCGGAGTGGAGCAACACTCGCCTGAAGCGAATTCTTGTGGACTACATGTTGCGTATGTCGTACTATGAGACGGGAGTCAAACTAGCTCAAGACAGCAACATTCTGGTAACGTCATTGCCCATTTCCTTTCGTTTTTCTCCCAGTAATTGTTGCTTTCTTTAGTGGCTGGGTGCGAATTGGAAGTTGTGGACTTATGCTTTTGTGTATGTACGTATTACCTGCTTTAGACTGTTCAATCACTGGGATGCAATTCATGTGATAAGTTGGATATTTCAGGATCTTGTTGATATTGATGTATTCCAAGAAGCAAAAAAGGTGATTGATGCCCTTCATAACGGGGATGTCGGTGCTGCTTTGGCCTGGTGTGCTGATAACAAATCACGATTGAGGAAGACCAAGGTAAACAAATAATATTTTCATAGCACGTAAATGTGTTATCCCTATTAAAACTTGTTGGTTTTTGCAGTCAGAATCACGGTATTGATATCTTTACCTTCTTGATTTCAACTATGCAAAATCTTGTTGAAACTTAAAGGTTCAAGCTTATTGACTGAACAAGTTTCTTATTTTTGTTCATCAGGATTTAGGAACTTCTTTGACTGGTTTAAGTAGCAAGATAGAGATTTTTACAGTTCATGAATATTAAAACATTTATTGAGTGAAAAAAGAAAAGATTAATCCATCTAGTAGCCAATAATGTTTGAGTGAAGCATTGTCTCATAATCGTTTGGAATTGTTAGTAAAATTTGATTGGATTTATGTTCTGAACATATCCTCTTAAAAGTTGACCCTTATTCTATAGTATGAGAAGTCCACGGTCGTGTCTTTTTCACCCAGAGCAGGTTATTGTTGGGTCTTTAGAAAGAAGTTGAAACCAGATGTCGAGTTTTTGCAAATAAACTTTTTTAAATTTTGAAAGGAGGCTGTCCATCAATGACATTTACAAAATTGAATTCTGATTGCTGTCATCAAAGCTTACTTGTCTCTGTAAGAATAGATGATTCCATCTGTTCAACCTACAGAGACTTGATCATTTTGGTTGCTTATTACTCTCTTCTTGATGACAGAGCAAATTGGAATTCCAGCTGAGACTTCAAGAGTTTGTAGAGTTGGTTCGGGCACAAAACTACTTGCGTGCCATTACATATTGTCGGAAATATCTTGCACCATGGGGGCCCACACATATGAAAGAATTGCAACATGTTTTCGCAACGGTGGCATTTAGAAGCACCACTGATTGTACGACATACAAGGTATAATCCTGTATTAGGACTGACTATCATCTTACTGTGAATGGCCATTTTGTTTTCGAAGTTTGGTTAGACAATATTATCCTTATTCTTTTATCAAGAAAAAGGAAAAAAGATGAGACTTCATACTTCCATGAAATATTCTGGTGAAATTTTTACTTATGAAATTGAGGTTCTCGTTAACATCTTTTTGTTGGGCCTGAACACACTTCATGATTTTTTCAATAGGCAGTTGTCATTTTTAAAGTCGGGACCTTATGATCGCCTGTTATGTTATGACTTGCAGGTTTTGTTTGAACCTAAACAATGGGACCACCTGGTGGACCAATTTAAACAGGAATTCTGCAAATTATATGGCATGCCACTAGAGCCTTTACTAAATATTTACCTACAGGCAGGCTTATCTGCACTGAAAACACCGTATCCATCATCCAGTGACTTATGACTTATTTCTTGTGTTCAAAGCAATTTTTCATCCTTTACTTTTATATTTGATCTGTGTTAACCAAGCTTGCATAGAACTACCTAGATATCAGTTCTGCATAAACCTCTAGCAACTGCGACTCTGACCAAGGTTATGATACATATTGTGATTCCTAATGGTGTAATTGTATGGGTTGAAAGAGAGAATACGTTAAGGCAGATGAGATGTTTTGTTAAAAGGAGCATCTTGAATCTCCTCATATTCCCACTCTAGCATAAATAGAATTTTTATAACAAGTTTTGTATCAGATGAGCTAATATGTTTTAGCTTGCCTCTTGGAACATGAGCTTGCATCTTTCTTATAAGATGCCTTGACTGTGTTAAGAGTTGCTAGTTATTTGTTATATGTTGCTTTCCTTAGATTGTTTAAGATACTGTTACGAGGATGATTGCACCAAGGAGGACCCTTTGTCACAGGAGGGTTTCAGGAAACTAGCATCGCCTTTACCATTCTCCAAGCAACACCATTCGAAGCTTGTTTGCTACATAACTAAAGAGCTAATGGACACGGAGAACCCGCCTCAAGTCTTACCCAATGGATATGTGTACAGCACCAAGGTTCTGATTATTCTAGTCATAGATAAGTGAAGTTTGATATGTCCAAACTAGCTGACATCATTTTTATTGACTCCGCAGGCGCTAGAAGAAATGGCTAAGAAAAATGATGGTAAAATAACCTGTCCAAGGACCGGTTACGTCTGCAATTATTCAGATTTGGTAAAGGCATATATATCATAGATTGAGCAAAAAGGAAACTCGTTGGCTGGGCCTCTGAAGCAGTTATGATAGTGCAGCAATATCTGTGAATATATTGATGTTCTAATCTGCCTTAAAACGCTTGACCAACTCGGACTTCCGTGTCCATTCCTACTTGTCGCGTGTATATACGCAAAAGACAATTGAACTCGTATTGAAACGTTCCCTGTAATTTTCTTCTCGTTTCAAATTAAAGAAAACTAAAGCTGATCTTAAATGCAATATCCTCTAGAGGTGTTGCTTTCACGTTTCAGTGGACTTTGTTGAAGTCCAAGAGATGAAACCTTCAGCGTTCGGGGCATAGTGCAATTGAAGAAATAACTGGAAATCCACAGACGTCCGTATGATGACGAGTTATGGGTTGATGAAGTTTCTTTAAAACTTCTGATTCTGCTTTTTAGTCGCAATGACATCATGAGCCATGATCTATTCTTCTTTCCGTTTGGGGTTACAGCTGACGCCTTGATTTGTGCGTTCTATCCCAGACTTCAGGGCCTGTATTTCCACTTCTTGATTTGTATAGCGCTAAGACAACTAGGCATACACGAGCAAAAATACACTTGATCTGTCAAAGTCAAAAGTGTACCTTGCACGTTGTTGATCAAGGAACCTGCCCGGTGTCAATGCAACGTAGCACAGTAATTCTTCAGCCATGCTGATGCAGATTCAAGTACTCGAAGCTCACCATTAAGGAGGTTTAGAGCCATTTTCCTTCGCGTGGCAAATTTTTCACATGTAGGTACTGAAGCAATTTTTTCCAATGACTGCAAAGTACAAACAGATGCTCGAAACAAATGACGAACCTTCCGATCAGAAGGGACAATAGCCAGGATATCAAGTTTCTGGATGCTAATGTAAGTGTCATATCTTCGATACGATCCTAGCACAATATTTTGATTATATGCTGACAATCAAGCATAAGAGGCCCTCCAATAAAAAAATATGCAAGACTTTACTAGCTTATGCAGTCATTTATCTCCAAATCTACCCCAAACTCTAATTAAGCAACGGGAGATCATACTTATGCATTTACCTCAATAGACGCATTGTATCCCCCGATGAGCTGTGAAAACCGTGACAACAGGATCTCGTGTGCTTGAATCTCCCTGCTGATATCCTTTAAAGGACGACGAGCCAATCGCCCATCAGTTTCTGCCGCTTCCTTGGTCAGATCTTCTAATTCTAAATATTTATATAACCGATGAGGACCTTCTCACTTTACCAAACAGATATAATTCAAAAGATATATGTTCAAGCATACCCTGATGAGAGGTGGATGAGGACCTTCTCACTTTACCAAACAGATATAATTCAAAAGATATATGTTCAAGCATACCCTGATGAGAGGTGCAAGACAGAACACGAGCAAATGCACGAAGAGATTGTGGAAGACCCTTCCCTTTTCCTTCAACAGATTTGACTTCCCTGAGTGTGATTATCACTATAATGATATCAGAAATTGGAATAGGTACTAGTAAAGACAACTCTACGATGCATGTTACTCATGATACTGTATGCATCCCTTTTCCTTCAACAGATTTGAGTTCCCTGAGTGTGATTATCACTATAATGTTATCAGAAATTGGAATAGGTACTAATAAAGACAACTTTATGGTGCATGTTACTCGTGATACTGTATGCATTTAAGCAAGACATAGCCTTAGTTATGCTTCACAAACTAGACATAGCCTAGTTATGGTTCACAAACTAGACATAGCCTAGTTATGGTTCACAAACTAGTAATGGCTACAGCAATAGGTTTCACAGTTACTGCCAAAAGACTAGAAATAAGTACACAAATTTCTGAATTTGCTAGGAACAGCATAAAGTACAATGAATTTCTGAGGTGAGGAGAAGCAAAAGAGCATTCAGAGGGTGAGTTAAAGCAATATTATTTTTCACTTCCTTGTGAACTTCCAATGAGCAATAATCCGATGAACAAATTGGAAAAGATTAGTAGGGCTTAGAATCAACTCATCCAGACCTGCTTTCCCTAATCGCAAGAACTTCCTTGAAAAAGCTCTAATACAAGACATTGTACCAGGGCTATAAAGCTGGAGTTACACACTACATTCAATTAAGTGGGAAGTCGTACTTTATAAAAGGTCAAATAAGCAATGACTCAAGTACACATAACAAGTACTTGTGTGCATCCAAGATAGTGTATCTGTATGTGAGATCATCAATAAGTTGATTGGAAGTAGAATCTAACCAGCTAACGATAATGGATGTCTGGATGTAGAATTTTCCATAACCTCTGAATTCAAAAACTCAAGACCATGACTCAACTCTTACTTTATTACGAAAGAGTTCCCTGAAGTCTTGAAGCCATTGGCATCATTAGTGACTGGAAATAGATGTCCTTGCAAAATTTCGAACTTCATTTTGGGTAAAAGATCATGATGGGGTATACTGATCTGAACCTGAACCAGAGAGTAACCACCATAATTTTCATATTAGACAGCAAAAGTTGGAGCAAAAACTTGGAGCACTAATCAGATATTGGACCAATACATTAAGGACAAGACCGATACAACTATGCAAAACCAAGACTAACCTCCTCGTGCTTGTTATATGGAAGTGCAAATCCGTATTCCAACAGCAAGGTAGAATTTGAAAACTTTCCATAACTAATAAATACCTGCTAAGCATGTATGCAAATTACAAACATATACTGGTGTCAAAATTCACAAGAATACATCATCTGTTGGCTAATGTTTGAACCAGAGAGTTCTCTCTAAACTAATCTCCAAGATCAGAGGATTATTGTCTATCAAGAACATGAGCTATGTTTCATTGTCACCTCTTCATGAGCAGCATAATTACGATCAGCAATGACCTGCACAAAATGACTCAGATAATTAAGGAGATTTCTGGACATACCTGATAATACAAGGTTGAGAATAATTCAAAATTTAGAATAATAAAAGCAGAACTAGGAGAATATTAATGGTTCTTTGTAGTTAAGGTTACCAACAGAAAACATATTTTGTTAAACAGTGGATGTCGGAAGGAACATGATAACCATGCCAAAGTCTAGAAATCACAATTAAACAGCAGAAACAATTTATACCTCTGAGACCTGCATGTCCTCATCATTTAAAACAAATGCTTCAGAATCAGCTTGATGGTTCAAAAAATCTGCAAGGGGAATCTACAGAATAATGCAATCATAAACATGTTCATTGAAACAGGAAAGTACTCCAGAATTTTTTTTTTTCACGTATATGACAGGAAAACAGTACCAGAGATGCACCCTTTGAGCTTCCCCAAGCTCGAGATCCAACTGTCACATTCACAACAAACTATTCATGAGAACTTTACAAACCATCTCAATAGAACAAAAATTCCCGTCAACACAGACAATGAAATATCAGCTTTAGCAACTTTTTCTTTCTTTTTCTATGATTTGGTACAAATCACCCTCATACTACAACATCTACTTGTCAGGAAGCAAATTCCACACCTAAGTTCAAGGAGCGAGAGGCGCTGCCAAAAGGTGCCACTATTATCCTCAACTTTCACATTTCTAGCTATAGATGTGATAGAAGTTTCACCACAAAGCACATAATCACCAAGATTATCAATATAACCAGGCTCAAAGAAAATTTGCTACTTATATTATTGTCACAATAAACCAAATAAAAAAGAGAAAATATCAAAGTGGAAGTAGCTACTGCCGTAAATAGCCACTCACCTAAAGCATATGCATGCATAAAGTCCCTTAAAGTAACACCTTCAAACATTCCATGGAAACGATCAAGAACCTATAAGAAATGGTAATCATATTAAAAAACTATCACCAAAGAGAATGCTACTAACTTAATTTTATTCATATTATCACTTATAAGCTATTAGCACAAGTATTGTTTGATGGCTGCATTTCCATGCAGTTAAAAAGCCAATTTCTCATTTATATAAAAATCATCTATGTAAAAATGTTCTTATTACTGTAACTTGTCAAATACATGCTTGGATGTTTAATATGACTACAACTAAAATCCAACGTGTACTTGGCTGAGAAGGTTTTTCTTATATCCCTTAGGGTGGCTCGATTAGATCCAGGTTCAAGCAACCACAAAGACAGTACATTTTACGTACATTGGTCAGATTCTTATAAAACTCAAAACAAAAATCTCGCAGCAAGAAAGGGGATAAAAGGTGCATGTGAATTACCAGCTTAATGGTCGAGAAATCCCTTTCAATTTGAGCCTTCTGCCTCATAGTTTCTTGATATAAGGAACTTTGACGAATCATGTCTAACTCTCTCGCAGTCCAGAATATCTGCAGATATTGACAACAAGATAACAGATTATTTTCTCCCTTACAAGAGTGAGAAACTCAATGGAAAAGGAAAGATTTTACCGTGCTATGAATATCACCAGGCTGAGGAAGAAGGCTGGTATAAGGGGCCCATTCTGATTCCTGCTACAAGTAATAAGCTTAATTCAATTGGCAGTCATACTCACACAAATCTGCATAAGCTAAAAAGTAAGTACAGAAATGTCAAACGAAATAATACAAAATTCTTGATGGTGAAATATATCTTACAGGCAGTACGCAGTACCATTGCTTTACACAATTTGACTTCGTATCAAAAACACAAAGAGATTACCAGGCCGATTTTTTGTTCAACCAAAAGGACGACAGCAAGCTTTGCCACATTTCCAACTTCATTTTCCAACAAAGTTCTTACTTTTGGAAGTAGACAATCCGGTGAAACTTGCTGAGATATTACATTAGAAAACAATTTCTAATTTAACATCGACAGCTACTAGTACCACCAATAAAGGTTGTATATACTTTATAGTAAAATTAAGGGTCAACATAATGAGTAGTATACCACGTTGTATGGAACTTGAAGGATGCACTCTCCAGCTCGTATGTCTTCCGCAGCAAATAGTGACCTATACTTGCAGGAATATACAGTCAAAGAAAACAGCACATAGTGACGTGAATGGAATGCTATGAACTAATTTTAGTACGCAATAACAGGAGGCAATCGAAGGGGCCAAAAATTATAATGTGACGCAACCTGCCGTGGGCGGATTTTCCAATGTAAACCTTCGAAGAAACTTGAACTCCAGCTTTCCTTTCCAACCACGGCACAAAGTCTTCACAGTCCTTGTCCTGGTGATTCAACAACTAATCCGAACAAATAAATCATAAATTTCGATAAACAAAAACTAGACGTAGACATAAAACAATTCAATCCTACGCAGACACAGAAAAGAGAAAATTAATGTCAAGTCATTAACCCTGGGCTTCGATAAGGAGGAGGAAAACTTGATGTTGGCAGAGAAACGACGAAGACACCAACAGTGCTTGGTCAGGCTAGAGGATGACAATAACATCTGATATGGTGTGAAGGAGGTTGCACTTCTTTGCTCACCAACCGTTCGCGTTAATGTCAAGAGGAGGTTTACAGGTTAGTGCTTCCCTGCGCGGGAAGTTTGTTTGACACCAAAGATGGCCGTTTTAGGCAATGGTATGAATATCGTACTAGGCTCGGTACCGAATTGAACTCTGGAACGAAATTATATCGGTATCGGTTGGTACCGGGTACTGTTTCGAAAATTTTTTAAAATTTATAAAATAGTCTCTAAAATTTTTAAAAATTGCAAAATAGTTCATATTGATATATTATACAGTTGTACTGTATATTTTACTAGTTTATTGTTTAGATCAACCATGCTTTCAAAAATCTTAATAATAAATAATAATGATAATTAATTTGAAATAACAATAATTTTTAAATATTTTACATATAAATAAT